>JAHPZR010035337.1:52500-55000 GCA_019787425.1 Platygyra sinensis
AGTTTACGTGCATTTGGTAATATAGTGATATGTGATTTGTTTTTAGTATCTGAACTTATTGAATGGAGAGAGACTGTATCTATCAGAGTATGTCAAACTGATATTTGAGACTAATGACTTGACAGATGCTTCTCCTGCCACGGTATCGCGATGTGTAAGTGCAGCTGTTCCTTTCTAAAGTGTTAAATTAGAGTACAATATCGCACCAGCTTGAAAATGACAATTAACATATGTCCATGTACTTTTCAGACTCAAAATGACTGAAATAAGAGGGATATCGGACGACGTTTTTAACTTAATATATCAAACACGAAAGAGCGAGTTTTACCACACGTCAAATGGTCGAGTCGTCGAGAAGAGAGTGGAAAATACGACACGAAGCAGAGTGTTTTTGACGAGCTTTGCGTTGTTGGGAAATTTGGTCAAACATCGACTTGAGAATTTGATGTATCTTCTTAATAGAAACTGAAAGGAAGAAACCGGAGAAATAAAATCGTCTAATCTGTGCTAATTAAGATCAGATGTCCAAACAATGTCAAGGTCTTGACTTCCTTTGTTTAAACTTGATAAACTGTTAATGAGTTTGAGAAAAGAAAATCAAAAGTTTGGAATGTCGGTGGATTGCTTTGAGAGTGTTCATTTTCTTTGGTGATCGAAAGTAAAAAAGTTGCCAACCCTGGGAATTGGTTCCTGTTTTTATTTTTATTTGTATATTTATATAGAGGATATTACACGGTGGCGCGAAGATATGAATTTTATTGTCGAGTGGCAAAACAATATTTTACGAACGAGCGCAGCGAGTGAGTAAAATATTGCTTTTGCCACGAGAAAATAAAATTCATATCTTCAAGCCGCCGTGTAATGTTCTTTTTATTATATAGACATGCTGATGACGGCGTTTTTGATGATTTTCCGAAGATTTTCCAAAATTGTTCCGAAGGCCAGACGAGCGCTCCCGAACATTTTCCAAGAATTTCCGAAAATTTCCGAAGATGTCCGAAGATTTCCGAAGATTGCCGAAGATTGCCGAAGACTTTCGAGGAAGACCCGAAGATGTTTCGATGATACACCAACGAATTTAAGTACAATTTAAGAGACAAACTTGATATCATGTCTATCGTGTCTGTATAATAATGTGTGATACGTCCTTATCTTTTGTAGGGAGTGGTGTACATGGCCGAGAGTGTGCTTGGCTGGAGACCTTTGGCAGAAGCATGGCTGGCAAACAGATCTCCTCAAGAAAGCCATGTAAGTATCCACTAATGACCAATATACTCAACTAACTCGGGTAACTAACCTTAGTTATTGCGGCACTTTAGCACGTTACCAAATCTTGTTTGGCTTCAACAATATTTCACAGAACGTTTACTTAATTAGAAGAAGATTTAAGTGCCAGATTTTAAGATTGGAGATTTAACTTTTGCGAAATTCACTTTAAGTGTTGAGTACACAATAATTCAAAAACATTCAGAAACAAAAAATTTTGTCATTCGTAGAATTATACTAATATAGTAATGCAAACGCTGTAATCTGATTGGCTTAGCCATTGCACACTATCAGCCATTAATGTGCAGTGGCTGGAGGTCGTGTACGAAATGGCGACGTTTTTTCGTTTTGCCAAAGTTTTTAAGGAAAATTTTGATGCAAATGGAAACTAAATTCTTGAGAGGACTAAACGAGGGACATTTGCGGTTTCTTGACTTTAAAAAATTCAAATTATAGAAAGAAATTATGGGCGCGCATACACAACTTCATTTTAAATGACCATTCAATCCGAGCGATCTTCAGAAGGCGCAAAGTTTAATAATACATGGAGAAATAATTGGACAGAGCGTTATTTGAAGTAAATTTTCGTAAGAATTCTAAAAACGATTAGATTATTCGCTCTCGATTTCTATGAGGTGATATAGTTCATTCAGCCTTCGGCCTCATAACTATCACCTCATAGAAATCTCGAGCTCTTAATCTAATTGTTAAGTACTGAAAGTTTTCTTGCCTTTTGCAATAATCGAATGTTCTAATTAGTCTTCCGATATTACCTTTATGAAGACTCATTTGTATAAAACAGTAGCTAGCTTTACATGACTGTTTCTCGTTCTTCCTCAGTGCTTGCAACGTGCATTTAACAAGACTGTTGATGTCATCTCGCAGTTTGTTCAATATGAAGCCAGGTTTGATTCTACTGCATTTATATTTGTTTGGTATTTATAACCACTTCGTCCTGGTATAGAAACACAAAACATGAATTCATTCGGAGACCTATCATAAATACGATTATTCTGCAAATGACAGGAACTCGATTAGAAGTTAGGATGGCTATTTAGGAAATGGATCGCAATGTAGAATTCAGCTGCCGAGGCCTTATTATAAAGGCACTGTCCATGCACCAGCCAGACCTGTTTATTTGTTCTGGATTTTCAGTAAATTTGCAGGTATTTTTGTTATTATTTTTCAGACCATTTATGAAAGTCTGTGAGGTTGGTCTGTTTAACACCTGTCT
>JAHPZR010035337.1:60000-72500 GCA_019787425.1 Platygyra sinensis
GCTCGAAACTCGTTTAAGTGCTACTGCGACCAAAAATCAATTCTACTTTTTCTTTGTATTTCAAAACTATTTAACTGAACCACTTAGTGACCGAAGTTTTAAGCCTTCACTTCAAAAAACACCAGTTTATTTTGGCTGAAATTCCTAATTAATGGTCCGCCATTACGTACTTTAAAATCTTGAGAAAGCTGGATCGAGGATAAGATGACGGCTAGACTCACTAGTTTAAAAATGCAATGCGTGTACACGCGCCTAAATTGATATGCAGCCTGACGGGAGTTTCGAACTTTCAGACTTTTAAACTCGTGTTTTGCATGTACAATAAGCTGCGTTTACACGCTGAAATTCTAAGCTAGCGAGTCTTTGACGTCATCCTATCTACGATCCAAACCTCTGAAGTCGAATCGGTCAGTAACAGTTTTGACTGTGAACAGTGGCGGACCGTGAAATTCTAAACGTGCACTCAAAGAAAACAGCCTAAAGATAAATTTCGAAGCTTGAGATTTTGAGAAGGGAATTTTTTGATCATAGTACCACTTTGAAGACTGAAGTTTTTTCAGGCTATAATTTCACAACTGCTAAGTTGTGTGTATAACCGTGACTGTGATGATCAATCGTGTCTTCATACAAAAAAACTGTTAACTAATTAAATGAAAAAATCTTCATTACGTCAATTATGAACAACGAAAATTATTCGGTGGTGTTAAAGTTGTAGATTGTTTGAAGAGTGTTAGCAGTGACAGTAGGTTGCATAATGTGGCCCAAATGTGTAACAATTTCTTTCCCCTTTCCTACTTTTCCTTTTTGTTAGGCTTCGTGTATGGAGCCAAGAAAGGAAAAATACTCAACTTGTTTATAGATGATCTTAGTCTCCCTCAGAAGGATCAATGTGGTACCCAGGAGGTCAATGAAGTATGTAAAACACTTTTGTTTTCTTTAAAAATAAAAAGAAAATCCAAATAGCGGTAGGATGGAAGGGCCACACCACCTCCCTTGCCTTTGCTGAAGTCTTAAGTGGTCTTGTTTATTCTGGTATCAATAAATTCCTGTTTTTATTAGCTTTTGCGACAAGTCCTAGATGAAAAAGTCCTGTTCAACACCAAGAAGCCATTTGACCGTCGTGTCTTGGAGGGAGTTGTTGTAACTGCGGCTATGAACATGCAGTCAGAACCAGTGACCAGTGGTAGCAGTGAACAAATTCCTGAGAGACTCAAGGTTTGCATTTGAAGTCAAATAGACCCTTTGCACGACCCGGTCACATGGTACAAAATTACATATACTGGTGAGCAAGTTGCACAGTGGGACTTCCAAAACAATGCACCTGCCTTTGTTTTGGAAGTCCCACTGCGCAACTTGCTCACCAGTATATGTAATTTTGTACCATGTGACCAGGTCGTGCAAAGGGCCTATTAAATTGTTGAAATTAAGTTTTCGGCGTAGATCCGTTTTATAAACGTTAGAGAGCTTATTCATCATAATGGAGTGAAATAATCTGTCAGTCCAGTTGAAATAGTCTAGCAATAATTGTCAGTGAACTGAGAAAGCGTATTTTTGGATATTTTCACATTGCCTAGGAGAATGTGGAAGTGTTTGTACCAACGATCCCATTGAAGATCGAGTCTAGAAAGTTCAAGTTAAGAAGGTGTATTATTTGTCATTATGTTTATACGTTGAACCTGTGGTATCATCTTCTTTGTATGTTGCAGCGCCATTTTGCCGTCTTCCGATTGCCTGCTCCAGCTGACGAGTCACTCTTTACTGTTGTTACTTCAATTCTGGAGGTATGTACAATTAGCTATTGCTAAGTTCTCTAAATGTTCTTGCATGTTAGCTTTATTAACCCGCAAACGTCTGAGAGTGCTGCTGTAGCACAAATGTAAGGTAAGTAGTTTGTAAATCTGAATTTCATGCAGAGACCCAAAGTTGGGGACACCTTGATCGGGGTATGCTAACAGCTATGCTAACACCTACGACTATAGCAGTAGGCTAATTTCCATATATTAAAAATTCTCACCTACAGCTATGAGGCTTAAGGGAACAAAAGAAAGGAACGCGTTGAGAATGAGGAATAAATAATGAATTTCTTTCGTTTTGTTCCTCAGCCTCAGAGCCAAGTTTCAATTTTAGTATATTGAAACTTGCCTCAACTGACCTAGACGTGCGATGGTCGATGAATGTCATACTAGTTCCGTTCTTTTTCTCTTGTCTCACGCTAGAAGACTTGATCACGTTTTATTTTTTTTATCTTCCTAGGCCAATATGGCACAGAATCAAGGTATGGGCTTGCCTCAAGAGTTCCACGAACAGATTGTGAGGGCGTCCTGTAAGCTGCTGACCAGTCTGCAGGATGTACTGAGGCCCTCACCCACGCCAGGGAGGTTTCATTACCAGTTCAACCTCAGAGACTTTACGAGAGTTTTCCAGGTAACTTAATACGGCCTTGTGTCTGTAAAGTGATTTTCAGATGAGAAGTTGCTGTCTGGAACGTTGTATTAAGATTTAAGTTATCTGAGTTTTATCAAGCTTTAGTAAAAGGAAAGTTCTTGAATAATAGTTGTTTCTTTAAGCTGATTTTTGTTTTGTTTCG
This sequence comes from Platygyra sinensis, assembly GCA_019787425.1. NCBI lineage: Eukaryota > Metazoa > Cnidaria > Anthozoa > Scleractinia > Merulinidae > Platygyra > Platygyra sinensis. The sequence continues at coordinate 62,588 of JAHPZR010035337.1, forward strand.
TGGCCTTTATTTTGTCTTACATGCAAGAGACAAAAAAAGCTACCACAATAGCCGCTTTTTTTTCTTGAGCTTGGATTTATTCCAATTCAGTGAGGGAATGTAAAAAAGAAGGTTATTGTATTGCAATTTTAACCATACATACCTAAGACGAATAAACTTTAAAATTTAAAAAGCAAGTTGTTTACTGACATTTGTAGTTTATATGGCATGCACTGTATGTAATCTCCACTTGTTCGGTGTGTCGTGTTATTATTTACCTTTTGTTCTCTAGGGCTTGAAGAACTGTTCAGAGGAAATGCGAGCAGATGAGGAATACATGGTATCCCTGTGGCAACATGAGGTGACAAGAGTAGTGAAAGATCGTATATGCCGATCAGTCGATATCAAGTGGTTTGAAAAGACCCTGAAGACAATAATTAAAGAGGTACAGCTTTTATTAACGGAGCAAATTCTAGTATATATTTAGTCGTGTGGAGCTCTGCGAAAAACGATGTGACAGATGTTTTTATCTTCAGTCGATATCAAGTGGTTTGAAAAGACCCTGAAGACAATAATTAAAGAGGTACAGCTTTTATTAACGGAGCAAATTCTAGTATATATTTAGTCGTGTGGAGCTCTGCGAAAAACGATGTGACAGATGTTTTTTATCTTCTGAGTTTTATTTTGTTTCAGAACTTTCCTGAGCTGCCCGCCAACTCTCCATCTCCTTTGTTTATAACATTTCCGCTGGACACAGGACTGTATGCTCAGCGTCCTGTGACCCAGGGACGTGCAGCCCCTAAGGTTTGTTTGTCGCATTCTGTACACTCAGACAAAACATGAAAGAAATGGTGTTTATTCTCAGTTATACTCACAAAAAATATAATGTAGATGTGCGCAAACATTGCAAATTGATGTCAGAAGATTGTGAAAGATTAGATAGCAAACAAAACTCAGCCAAACATGTTTTAGTTTCAACTTACAGTGTGCAACACATCACTATTCAAAGTGTCTGCCATCAAAGCCACCTTAATATCTTTCCCGGTATGTTGCAGCTATAAAGAAAAGAAAAATTGTTGCTCAAATTCACCTTGTATCTATCCATTTTTTTTGCTTGTGGGTGCAGATCCTTCTTCAAGCGATAAATAGCATTGACGAGGTGTCACCTTGCTTGCAAAACTATCTGAAGCGATATAATGACGAGTTTAGTGGAGAGGGACTGGATCTGATGGTCTCAACCCATGTCATGTTTCACGTTGTTCGCCTTCACAGGATCTTAAGTTACAAGAACAGGTAAACGTGTAGCCGTTATAAAACTGCTAGCTTGCCATTCTTTGAAACTGAATTGTGTTTTGCGATCTGAATCCGTGATATGCTATGATCTTTTAGAAAATGAGTACCATGTCATGTTAGGGGAGTTTTAATTTTACACATGATGTGTTCTGTTTATCATAACAAACACACTTGGGGTGCGTTCCCTTGGGGTGATCTGAATCAGGATCAGTGCTCTAAGATCTGTCTGGATCATGGTGCAGCGAAGGAATCGATGAATCCACCCTGGTCCCAGATTCATCGGTTCTTATGATGCACTATGATCTGAGTGATCTTGGAGCACTGATCCTAATCGAGATCACCCCAAAGGAATGCACCTTAGTTAACTAATGACAAGTTGAATCACTCAGCCTCGTCTTTAGATTCAGCTTTTATCTCTCGTTCCCTCGCCGTATTTTGATTGGTTCCAGCTAAAGGGTTTTGTGTCAATGGTTCAAAAAGATAGCACGGATGCTAAAGCGCATTCGAATGGCGTGGCTCTGAGTCATAAACAAAATGTTCAAGGTATCCATTTGTCGAAATCAACGGTTATTGTATCATGGGGCCAACAAATGGCTGTGAATTTCCGTCGAAGTCCTTTCTAAACCTGTTGTTTTTTTTTACTAACAGAGGAAATGCTTTGTTAATTGGCTCTATTGGTGCACACCTGAACTCGTTAGCAGCATTGGCACTGTACATGCTGGAATATCCCATTCATCCTGTGGACTGTACCTATCCCAACACCTTCCTTGATGGACTCAGATCTGCTGTGCGTCAAGCGGGCTGCGACGGAAAAACCACTACTGTCTTGTTTACCGTGAGTATACTTACAGGCTGGAATATAGTTTGGGCTTATAATACTAGTGTGAACCGTAAATGCTGGTTCGTACTCAGATTCAGTCTCGTTTTGCATGTCATTTTCTCCCACACAGAGACGTGAAAGATGACACCCTTGGGACTAGATAAAATATCGTTTCTCTACTTGGGTAGACTACGAGTAGTCCCTCTTTCGCTTACTCCGTCGCGCGTGACTCGAAAGTAAGATTGCGTGAAATAAACTGGCCGCGTGAGACCCTGGGGTCCTCGAAGAGAGGTGTTAGCTTATGATTGGTCAAATCTAGAGTTTGTGTGGGTGAGACCATGACTGTCTCTGCGTGTAGGAAAGGTGTCTGTCTATAGAGATTCGACTGTATGAGTGTTATTCAGGAATATTTTAAGTCATGAATGTTTGTTTGTGTTTTATTCAGGCTCCAGATCTACGTGATGACATGTATCTTGATGCTCTCAACAGTTTGCTGATCAGTGGAGAGTACCCACCTCTTTTCTCTGTAGATGAACTCGACAGTTTACTACAGGTAATCTGACAACGCGACAACAACATTTGTCATAGTCGCCTGATTATTTTAAAGATCTCGGTCAAGCCCTTTAAGGCCTCGTCCACACTACGCCGGAGGAATTGGAAAACGGAGCTTTTTTCTCGCTTCAAGCCGTCTGTCCACACCAATCCGTCACGAAACCCAAACTTGTCAAAACGCTCTTCAAACTGGAGGAATTTGACAACGGAGCTTTTTTTCTCAATTTAGTCCTACCGCCCGCGCTAATCCGTCACGAAAACGGACCTTGTCAAAACGCTCTTCAAACCGTAGGAATTTATTTCTCAATTTAGTCCTTCCGTCCACACTAATCCGTCACAAAAACGGAGCTTGTCAAAACGCTCATGTAACTGCAGGAATTTGATAACGGAGCTTTATTTCTCAATTTAGGCCTTCCGTTCACACTTAATCCGTCAAGAAAACGGAGCTTGTCAAAACGCTCTTCTAACCGGAGGAATTTGAAAATGGAGCTTTATTTCTCAGTTTAGGCCTTATGTCCACACCAATCCGACACGAAAACAGAGCTTGTCAAAACGCTCTTCAGACCGTAGGAATTTGAAAGCACAAATTTATTTCTCAATTTAGTCCTTCCGTCTCCGGCTTAGTGTGAAAGCAACACATTTACTGCGTTTCCAGAGATCTCAAGCTCGTAAACTAATCGTTTTATTTCTGTTTTTGACAGGCTTTGATGCCAGCCATCAAGAAGAAATTCTCTAACTTTTTGGCGGATCCTATGAAGTTTTTCATCACTCGAGTCAAGGCCAATCTTCACATCATTCTCTGTCTGCCACCAACTCACAGGTTGCTTAGAATCGGCCCACGGTAAGATTCAGTACACTGTCGCTACTCACTCACTAACCGGGAAAACACTCTAAACTTCTTCCTCGTGTCTTTGTTTTTAGATGGTAGTGTTTTTTTATATGTGAGATCTTTATCAGAATTTTTTGAAAGAGAAGCTAAATTCAATCTGTAAAAGGAGTGAATTTTTAAAATGAGGTCTTTTATAGTGTTTCCATTTAGTGTGTTTTGCCGACTGGTATTTTAGTCTTGACATTTATATAAAGGTCTTCATTCATATATGTTATTGGCCGGCGGGGAGGTCCGTATAGGGAAAAACTGTGACCGAGGTCTTGAAAATGCTGCCCGAGGCCGCAGGCCGAGGGCAGTATTTTCAAGCCCGAAGCCGGCCAATAACATTTTTATCTTTTTTTTTTCTTCCCGTAAACTGGCTTACAAGTGAGTTTGTTTACGCAACTTTGCCATTGAATCGGCTTACGCGCAGTCTACAAACCATTCGCAATAAATCTAACGAGCGAAAGAACGAGTACATCAGATACTACACGAGGAAAGATGTATTAAAGAACAGATTTATTTCGAACTACTTTATGTTAGTGCATTTAGTTCCTAGTTAAGGTCTCCAAAATTGTTTTCCAGATACGAAATTTTGTTCAAAGTTTGAAGTTGTACTACAAAAACAGCTTTTGTCGATCCGGCATTGCGAATCACTCGACTGAATTACACTTTTCTGCCGAAATTGAGTAGCAGATAACGAGAAAATTCGTTAAGTGTACTCTACAGCAATTCTCTGAAGTACAGCAACGATTAGAAAGGGAAACTCGACTGAAATTGACTCAGTTTTTACTTAAAATTGTACAGAGAGACACACAGGATTACGCGCCATCACATGCAGCGCCGAGCAGCAAACAGCCAAACAAACTCTCACAACTTCAAAAACTTCAATTGAATTTACTTACAGTAACTTTCCTTGCCATCTAAAGGTGAATAGAGGTAAACTTGCGTTAATTAATCGTCTTTGGAAGTGAAAAAAGGGCGAAAGATTGACGATAACCGCTAATTCATTCACGAAAATAGATCAACTCGATGGATTCCGCCGCTCGCTGTAGCGGTCCGAATGAGAGAATTCCGCCCGCTCCAGGAACCAATCAGATTGCAGGATTTATTGAATTCCGCCCGCTCACGAGCCGAAAAAAAGATAAATCTATTTAGTGATGGTACAACTGGTGTTTTTGTCGCTCTCAATTCAGGAATCAAGTTCGAAAATACACAGAGAAAATACCATTTCAAAAAAAAACAATAAAAATAAAACAAACCACTAAATTAGTTCAAAGGCTAAGCAAGCTCTTCAAACCTACCACGCAATCTACAAGACATGTACCCTGGGTACCAGGGGTTTTTCTCGCGTGCGGCGGGTCACAATAGAGGCATGACCGACACCGGAAACCGCGCAAGAAAAACCTTTGGCACCCAGGGTACAAGACGGAAAAAAATCGTAAACCTACCTACATTATAATACTTTAGTAATTTGTCCCACTTCAGAGCTGAGGTTACATGTCCATGATGTTGTTGTTTGTAGTTGTTAAATGGTGGAACAGAGAATTAACTCTGAAGTGTAAATTAAAGTGCTAATTAAACCCATGAATAACCCACTGGGCGTTAGCCCCAGTAAAGGGAAACAGGGAACCACACGAGGCAAAGAAAAAATCTTTTGACCTCGGTGGGAATCGAACCCACGATCTCCGGATTAGATCTACCGTTACTCTGCCGACTGAGCTACGAGATCGGACAGAGAAAGTCGGGGACGATTTAGGATGGTGAATCGCGGCGAAGAGAAAGTAAGGGTACATATGAATATTGTGCCGCGTAGCACTAGGAACACAAATGGTGTAACAGAGAATTAACTCTGAAGTGTAAATTAAAGTGCTAATTAACATTTAAACATTAACATTTATTTTTTTGTAGTTGTTACCCTGGGATCCTGTATGGTTGTCAAATGGATTTTGTCAAGGACTGGCCTCAGTATGCATTGGAAGGAGAGGCTAGTCACTACCTGGAGAGGCACAAAGTCCTCGGTGATATTTCCGAACAAACAAGGTAAATGTACCACCTTTAGTATGGTCTTGTTTGATTGGTTAATCGTTTGTTAACAGTGGACCTGATGTACGGTGGAACTCTGCCCGACGGTCACCCCGTTAATACCATCACTTCATTGTTACGGCCACGGCCCCGTCATTTTTGTCCCGGAGAAACAACCACATTCTAAAATCATAACCTGTATAATACTTTATAATTTCATCCCGTTCATACGGCGATTCAAGCCAAATAAGCATTGGCAATTGACAAAACAGTTACTGGGGTAACCAAAATTAAAGGGCCGGCCATGTTGAGAAATACCCTGCGCCTGTAACATGTCATTGACATCTTTCCATGGTTACCGGTAATTTTGTATGCACTGATTGGAGTCCTATTTTTTAAAATGATATCTGCAGTCAGGATGCTTACTCAGTTGTTTAGAGGCACAACTGTGATACATATTTGTGTTCGTCAAGACGTCATTTAAAATAGACCAGGAAATGAATTTTGACCCAACCCCCTCAACCCTTTTAAAGGAGTCTCCCTTTGACGAGTAAAATCTTCTGGCGTTAGACAGAGTAACATCTATAAGTGGGTCTTGGGCAGGAAAGGGTTAGTACTCCCATATTTTTATGACCTATTGATGATCGATTCAACGGGGATTCACTGCACATGCTTAAGGCGAGACAACTTTCACTGTACTTAAGGCGAGGCAACTCAAAACTTGTTCATTTACTCTAACTTATAGAGATAAAGTGGTGGCGTCATTGTCCACGATACACGGTCACGTGTTACGAGAGTGTCACCAGATCCCCTGGGCTGGGAATGACCATCTGTTGAGTAGAGCCGAGTCCCCGCCTGAGGATCCCGGTGCAAGTGAACCGCGCTCACTGTCAATATTGCTGGAGAAGATCAACTTGAAGCATCAACGCAATGGTGGAGCCAATGTAACTGGGGGCGTGTTTGTCGGGCCTACCACTTACATACAGTTCATGCACTGCTTTAGACACATTTTCAGAGACAAGAGGAAGGAGGCGATTGAGAGAGTTGATAGACTCACGTAAGTTGATTTGGTCAAAGTCAGAGAACTTTATAATCCAAGATGAAATAAAGTAGAAGCTCTCTGCAATGTCTATTGTGGGTTGTACAAAGGCGGCCACTGTTGGGAGTTTCACTAAAAGTAACACGACAAAACCGTGTTGAAGGTCAAGCTGACGGAATTCCTAGCAGTTGTTTAGGAGTCTATTCATATCTTTCCTAACCCCTGCCGTCCGCTATTTTTCATCAGTCATATTGCATAACTATATTCTTCTGACCCCGGTCGTTCGAAAGCTAGATAACGCTATTCACCGGATAAATCGCTATCCGGTGGACAAATGTTTACAAAAGAAACCACGCCATCCACTGGAGACTGATTTATCCGGTGGATAGCGTTATCCACCTTTTCAACAACCTGGTAACGACCTGGTAAATTAGTAGACAGTTATTCCAGGTTTCCTTCAAGCTCCAAAGTAAGTTTTGATCGTGTCCAAGTTGAGTTTATTCTATTGCAGACCTAGCTGTTTATGCCTTTTTTTCTGGCCTAAGTTTCCAGTTTTGTTCTTTTCTTCTACGATCACCCATCGTAAATTAACCCTTAAAATTTAATTTGGTGTAAAAGTGAATTGAAAAGTTCTGGAAATTTCTCGTTATAGTGATGCATACCTTTTGTGATTTTCAGCACATTTCTTGTAGTATTGGGTTCTTTAAAGTTGGCTTTAGTTTCATTAGGCCCCTGTAAATGTCTCAGTTGATTAATTGCTACAAAACGGAGCAAAAACTCTGTAGTTTCCTCTTGACGAGGCAGGCACTTACCGTTTTTGCTTTTCCTCTGTTAGCCGGGCGCTAGCCACCCTAGAACAAACTCGAGAGGATGCAGTAGTGATAAAAGATGTGATCTCTCAAACCAAACAGCAGCTGTCTGTAGCTACAGTCAAGTCAGATGAGCTACTGGAGGCTCTTACATCTAAAGCAACAGCGCTGGAGAAACTCAAAGCTAAACTGGGTATCGGCAGTGCCACCTTGAGTGCATTTATTGCGCTCATTGACAGTGAAATTGAAGAAGATGACACAGCTTTGTTGCAGGTTAATAACTGTTTTGAGGCACGATCCTTGTAACAGAATCTATTTTATAAGCTGCGAGTTACGTGGACAAAGGTCATAGCGAAAGTTACGAATTGTTCTTCCTATTGATTGTGGGGTCTGTCTCGTGGATAGTAACGTTCGTATTTCGATCGTTTGTTCGTACGTTCGTAAGTTCGTTAGTATTTTCATGCGTTCGTACGTTCGTTCGTTCGTGCGTGCGTGCGTTCATTCGTTCGTGCGTTCAGGCGTTCCATCCGTTCTCTTCTGCGTTTGTTCGTTCGTTTGTTCGTTTGTCTGTTCCTTTGTTATTTTGTGTGCGCGTAGGTTTGTTCATTTCTGAGGTCCTTTATTTCTCAGCCGAATTGCTTGTTTGTGTGAAGGTTCATTTCATCTCCTATCAATAAACAGTCTCCTTTCACCAACTTTTTACATTGTATGGCAGGATGATGACTCGGACGAGTTGGATGAAGAGTTTGAGAAGCTAAAAAACTCCAACATCAAGAGTCGGCGTTTAAAAGTCTTGGAGGAGATTCAATTAGCAGAGGGTGCTTTACAAGACACTAAAGTAGCTCTGAAGAAATCTGAAGAACAGGTTCGTCTCATATTTAAAGCAATGTTCTTTCACAGTTTTACTTCAAACTGGTAGCTCTTCAAAGCTGATCTGACACATTTTTAAAGAGATATATAGAAATGCAGGAACACATTTTAGTCAGTGTGAAATGTTTTTAATCAAAGAAATCATAAATGACTACTTCCACGAGATCTATAAATGATGTACAACTTGAGTCAATCTCTCAACTTACTACTTTTTTCAGAAAAAAAATGTCTTCCAAATGTAAGTAAGCTCGTTGCGTTAATAAGCTTTCCGCCCACTTATAAGTTCTCCCCTCTTCAGAAACTCATTACTAGAAGCTAATAGTCAGAATGTGTTGGCATGTTAGTGTATACCGTTGAGCGCTGCTATTTGGAACTGGAAGGGGAAACGAAAAAAAGTTCGAATGGCTGAAGGATAAATCGAAGGGGAATGGTTTTGGGTTCGAATAGACTTCTTTAGCTATGGCGGTTTGTTTTCCCATTGTAGACCATGTGATGATACTCTTGAGAACTCTTGCTTTAAGACTTTTGAATAGTCACATGAATATGAATGAATGATTTTAAGATGGATAAAAGAAAACAACCTCGTTCCCAGGGTCCTCTCCTACTCGGCCGCGCCCGATTAGGAGAGGACCCTGGGAACGCGGTTGAAAAGAGAAATTATCCAGAGAATATCACGTGGTCTACAATGGGACAACAAGTCGCCCTAGCTAAAGAGGTTTATTAACGGGGTCCAGCTGTATTTGATCTCTTTGTGTAATGTTGTTAGGTTAATCACTGGATGCATAGGGTTGACCGATCCCTTTGCGAAAGACTCCGAGCCTTCCAGAGCCCCCCACCCATGGCAGGCATGGTGATGGTGATGGTGATGGTTCTTCTTGGAAGACCGGAGTTTGCGGCTGGAATCGGAGGAGCAGGAACTACTCACCCACCCCCCACTAGGCATGGACCAAAAGGAGATCAGAGCTCTTCTCTGGGGACTGGGTCTGATGAGGCATCTCGCACGAGTTCTGCGCACAGGAAACGGCCTGGTACCAAGGAGTACTCCCAGAAAGGAATCCAGCCCCCACTCCTCGGTACGTTATCATTGCCTTAGCTTTTTTTATATATATACAAATGTTTATTTACAAGACATCTTTAAGAGCCTTGTACTGTTTGGGCGGTCAGTGTTCTTTATTGAAACCTAAAAAAATGTTGGATTTGACCGAAAAATGATGTAAAAGTCTGAATTTTTGGCAACGTTCTGTTTGCCTTCGACAGAGTTAATATACTTGATGAATAATCGAAAATAGTTTTAATTTAAGAGATGTTTTGAACCCAAAAGAGGCACAATAAAAGGTAAATAGGCCTTAGCGAGAGCCTGGCGCTCATTTATAGCAGCGGTATTTAGCGTGCAATGCCATGATTCTAAGAATAAGCATTAATATTATTGATTGAGACGTTTACACCTTAAATTATCCTTGTGCAAAGACCAAGACATCAGCTATTTGCTTAAGTACAGATAGCATAAAGCACTCTCGGCTTGACTAAAACGAGATCTTTTATCAGAATATTATAACAAGCTTTTTTTTCCTGTTTCACACCAGTGAGAATATGTAACAAAACGAGTATAAAGAAGCCAAAGTAATGCATTATGCTCCAGTTACTCAAAAATACTCGCC
>JAHPZR010035338.1:0-23197 GCA_019787425.1 Platygyra sinensis
TTATAGAGATAAAGTGGTGGCGTCATTGTCCACGATACACGGTCACGTGTTACGAGAGTGTCACCAGATCCCCTGGGCTGGGAATGACCATCTGTTGGGTAGAGCCGAGTCCCCGCCTGAGGATCCTGGTGCAAGTGAACCGCGCTCACTGTCAATATTACTGGAGAAGATCAGCTTGAAGCATCAACGCAATGGTGGAGCCAATGTAACTGGGGGCGTGTTTGTCGGTCCTACCACTTACATACAGTTCATGCACTGCTTTAGACACATTTTCAGAGACAAGAGGAAGGAGGCGATCGAGAGAGTTGATAGGCTCACGTAAGTTGATTTGTTGAAAGTCAGAGAACGTTATCATCCAAGATGAAATCAAGTAGAAGCTCTCTGCAATGTGTATTGTGGGTTGTACAAAAGTGGCCACTGTTGGGAGTTTCACCAAGAGTAACTCGGTAAACCATAAGCGATCGGTTCAAGGTTGAGACGAGAATTCCTAGTAGTTGTTTAGGGGTCTATTCATATTCTTCCAAACCCTTGCCGTCCGCTATTTTTTCATCAGTGATATTGCGTAACTATCTTCTTCTGGTAAATTAGAAGACAATTATTCCAGGTTTCCTTCAATCTTCAAAGTAAGTTTTGATCGTGTACATGTCCAAGTCGAGGTTATGCTATTGCAGACCTAGCTGTTTAGTTTATGCCTTAGGTCTGGCTTAAGTTTCCAGTTTTGTTCTTTTCTTCTATGATCATCCATCCTGACTTTCTCTTAAAATTTAATTTGGTTTGAAAGTGAATCTGAAAGTTCTTGAAATTTCTCGTGATAGTCAAATATACCTTTTGTGATTTTCAGATGGTAACATTTCGTGTGAAATCAATTAGCACATTTCTTTTAGTAATGGGTTCTTAGCTTCATGAGGCAACTGTAAACGTCTCTGATTAATTGCCACAAAACGGAATAAAATCCCTGTAGTTTCTTCTTGACGAGGCAAGCACTTACCATTTTTGCCTTTCCTCTATTAGCCGGGCGCTAGCCACCCTAGAACAAACTCGAGAGGATGCAGTGGTCATTAAAGATGTGATATCTCAAACCAAACAGCAGCTGTCTGTAGCTACAGTCAAGTCAGATGAGCTACTGGAGGCTCTTACATCTAAAGCACAGCCCAGGAGAAACTCAAGGTCTAAACTGGTATCGGCAGTGCCACCTTGCGTGCATTTATTGCGCTCATTGATAGTGAAATTGAAGAAGATGACACAGCTTTGTTGCAGGTTAATAACTGTTTTGAGGCACGATCCGTGTAACAGAATCTATTTTATAAGCTGCGAGTTACGTGGACAAAGGTCATAGCGAAAGTTAAGTTGTTCTTCTTATTGATTGTGGGGTCTGTCGTGGATAGTAACGTTCGTATTTCGATCGTTTGTTCGTACGTTCGTAAGTTCGTTAGTATTTTCATGCGTTCGTACGTTCGTTCGTTCGTTCGTGCGTGCGTGCGTGGCGTTCATTCGTTCGTGCGTTCATGCGTTCCATCCGTTCTCTTCTGCGTTTGTTCGTTCGTTGGTTCGTTTGTCTGCTCCTTTGTTATTTTGTGTGCGCGTAGGTTTGTTCATTTCTGAGGTCCTTTATTCCTCAGCCGAATTGCTTGTTTGTGTGAACGTTCATTTCATCTCCTATCAATAAACAGTCTCCTTTCACCAACTTTTTACATTGTATGGCAGGATGATGACTCGGACGAGTTGGATGAAGAGTTTGAGAAGCTAAAAAACTCCAACATCAAGAGTCGACGTTTAAAAGTCTTGGAGGAGATTCAATTAGCAGAGGGTGCTTTACAAGACACTAAAGTAGCTCTGAAGAAATCTGAAGAACAGGTTCGTCTAATATTTAAAGCAATGTTCTTTCACAGTTTTACTTCAAACTGGTAGCTCTTCAAAGCTGATCTGACACATTTTTAAGAGATATATAGAAATGCAGGAACACATTTTAGTCAGTGTGAAATGTTTTTAATCAAAGAAATCATAAATGACTACTTCCACGAGATCTATAAATGATGTACAACTTGAGTCAATCTCTCAACTTACTACTTTTTTCAGAAAAAAAAAAATGTCTTCCAAATGTTGGTGAACTCGTTGCGTTAATAAGCTTTCCGCCCACTTATAAGTTCTCGCCTCTTCAGAAACTATCATTACTAGAAGCTAATAGTCAGAATGTGTTGACATGTTAGTGTATACCGTTGAGCGCCGCTATTTGGAACTGGAAAGGGAAACGAAAAAAAGTTCGAATGGCTGAAGGATAAATCGAAGGGGAATGGTTTTGGGTTCGAATAGACTTCTTTAGCTATGGCGGTTTGTTTTCCCATTGTAGACCATGTGATGATACTCTTGAGAACTCTTGCTTTCAGACTTTTGAATAGTCACATGAATATGAATGAATGATTTTTAAGATGGATAAAAAAAAACAACCTCGTTCCCAGGGTCATCTCCTACTCGGCCGCGCCCGATTAGGAGAGGACCCTGGGAACGCGGTTGAAAAGAGAAATTATCTAGAGAATATTACGTGGTCTACAATGGGACAACAAGTCGCCCTAGCTAAAGAGGTCTATTAACGGGGTCCAGCTGTATTTAATCTCTTTGTGTACTGTTGTTAGGTTAATCACTGGATGCATAGGGTTGACCGATCCCTTTGCGAGAGACTCCGAGCCTTCCAGAGCCCCCCACCCATGGCAGGCATGGTGATGGTGATGGTGATGGTTCTACTTGGAAGACCGGAGTTTGCGGCTGGAATCGGAGGAGCAGGAACTACTCACCCACCACCCACTAGGCATGGACCGAAAGGAGATCAGAGCTCTTCTCTGGGGACTGGGTCTGATGAGGCATCTCGCACGAGTTCTGCGCACAGGAAACGGCCTGGTACCAAGGAGTACTCCCAGAAAGGAATCCAGCCCCCACTCCTCGGTACGTTATTATTGCCTCAGTGTTTTTTTAATATCCAAATGTTTATTTACAAGATAACTTAAAGCCTTGTACTGTCTGGGCGGTCAGTGTTCTTTATTGAAACCTAAAAAAATGTTGGATTTGACCGAAAAATGATGTAAAAGTCTGAAATTTTGGCAACGTTCTGTTTGCCTTCGACAGAGTTAATATACTTGATGAATAATCGAAAATAGTTTTATTTAAGAGATGTTTTGAACCCAAAAGAGGCACAATAAAAGGTAAATAGGCCTTAGCGAGAGCCTGGCGCTCATTTATAGCAGCGGTATTTAGCGTGCAATGCCATGATTCTAAGAATAAGCATTAATATTATTGATTGAGACGTTTACACCTTAAATTATCCTTGTGCAAAGACCAAGACATCAGCTATTTGCTTAAGTACAGATAGCATAAAGCACTCTCGGCTTGACTAAAACGAGATCTTTTATCAGAATATTATAACAAGCTTTTTTTTCCTGTTTCACACCAGTGAGAATATGTAACAAAACGAGTATAAAGAAGCCAAAGTAATGCATTATGCTCCAGTTACTCAAAAATACTCGCCTACTTTATTGTCGGCATCGTAAAGATTTCTCTTCTCATTTCGTGCTTTGCTTCTAACAGTTCTATGCATTTTTCGTACAATTTCTTAGTTAGTATAATCGTAGTCAGTGCTGCTTTCTTGATTTCCCGCTCACTCGTTTTCCCGCGCTTGGCGCCCGCTACACGTAGTTACTTTTGATTGGTTCACTGCGTTGTCTGCGTCCTTTGTGATTGGTCAGAGGTGATTACTGTGGTTTTCATTTTATGACACTCAAATGAAAGCCGCTCGATCCCTTAAAGATCAATCCGTTTTATGGAGTTGTTTACTCTTTCCCTCTGACAGGCGTGAACGCAGAAGGTAAAGTTGACCGTCCAACATGGAAAGCTATTCAGCAAGTCATGAATGACTCCCAGAAGTTTGTGGAATCATTGCACACCATTTCATGGAAAGAAGGCCTGTCTGAGGATATCCTCAAAGGTGTTCAGTCCTTTTTAGCTGCCTCAAACGGTGGCGATGTCAATGACAGTGACCTGGGCACTGCTGCTCCGGGTCTGAGTGCCAGTACTTACCAGTCCTCTCCCGGTCGAGCATCCGTTAATGCAGGTACAGTTTGCGGTCGGATTTCCAGTGAGAGTTATCTCTTTGATAAACAGCCGTCAGTTTCGTGTCTACATTGTTGCCCATTTTGTAGTCAGTCTTTTCCAATGCGTTTTGCATCGTGTGGCAGAGAAATCGTCAACGCTCAGTTGTTCAAAGGGCTGATGACACAATTCACTGAGCAAATCTTTGACAAATCAAACTATCCACCCTTTGAACGACTAGAGCCTTGTAAGAGGGGAGAATAAAGTATCCGTAGGTCTGGGTTAATACTAATACCTCGTTAATTACTCCTGTCATCCAAAAGTCCAGTGTGGAGGCAAGGTGGTGTCGTGGTTAGTGTGCTCGACTTCGGTTTGAGCAGTCCGGGCTCGAGCCCTGGCCGGGGACATCGTTTTGTGTTCTTGGGCAAGACACTTAACGAGGAACTTAATACTGGGAGTAACCCTGCAATGGACTAGCACCCAATCCAGGGGGAGTAGAAATACTCCTAGTCGCTTCATGCGACAGAAACCTTGTCAACTTGCTTCAAACGTCTTGAGATAAAGAACAACGAAGAGCGAGGTGATTAGCCAAGCTGTGCACAGCCACCAGATCATGTAAGACATGACTCTCTGAAACAGCGGCGGCGTCAGTACTCCGAGCGCGGAGACTGAGCGCAGCTTCCCTTGCACTGTTTGATATCAATAGGCCTCTTGCATTAGAGGTCACGTGACCAATGCTTCCCTTAAACGGTGTGTTGTAATCTTGCTGATGCCAAAAATTGGACAGAACGCATAAAAATTATCTTACACCCGAAATTTGAGAGGAAACGCATTTAAGGGAGATATTTTATGGTACTTTGATTTTTCAACTAAGTAGTATGATTTGTACTGACCGCCATGTTGGAGGGCATAATCTTGCCCTCCATCATGGCGGCCAAAATTACTTTTTGCTTAGATCTTGTTAAATGTTTGATAGTTACGTTCAGATGTGCCATAAATGTTACCACATCATCTTTTCAACGTTTTCCTTGAAGTTTAAAATTTGTGTCAGAAAATGGTAATTTTAAAAATCAAGTTTTGGTCACGTGACCAGCTACGGACTTTCTCATTTTGAGCAAATGGTGCGGGTTTGAAAAACCAAATCACTATTATTATGATTAAGAGATGACCCACTAATAGTGTTTCGGAGGCAAAATCATGTAACTTTCATTTTCATAAAAACGATGTCGCATGACCTCTTAGTGCAAGTGGCCTATTAGGAGTCTTTGCCTGTAGCTTAGTTGAGTACAAAACTAAACAAACCAGAAAAGTCAGGGCTTAACGCCACCTCGACCAATCTTACTGTGTCATTCCGACAGAGCGGAAACCTCAGGGAATTACAACCAGTGCCGCCAAATACTCGTCAGAGGATGCTGCTGTCCTTGTGGAGTACACAGTGGCGTTAGTAGAGTACACAAGACTCTACAAACCCTACAGAAAGGCGTGTGACTACTTAGATGAACTGCTGAAAGAACGTGAAGAGGACGATAAACAAGCAGAGTCAGAGAGTCAGGCCAATGACCATGAAATGGAGAAAGTAAGGGAAGCTCTCTAATATTGTTTTGTTGTGTCTGGCTGACGTTTGTTCTGGGTGCTGGGTCACTGTCGACATTAGTTGATTGATTCGTTCGTTCGTTCGTTCGTTCGTTCGTTCGTTCGTTCGTTCGTTCGTTCGTTCCTTCGTTCGTTCGTTCGTTCGTGCGTGCGTGCGTGCGTGCGTGCGTTCGTTCGTTGGTTCGTTCGTTCGTTCGTTCGTTCGTTCATTCATTTAGGCATTTATGTATTTATTTGGAAGGTATCCACGCCAGAACCAGAAGTAGAACTGACCGAGGCTGACTTGCCAGGTCTTCAGGAAGCAGTAACCAGGCTACAAGAGAGTATGATGATGCAGTGGTGGTGAAAAATAACCTAGGAAATGATGTCAAGTCTTGCAGTGAGCGGCTCAAGGCTGCCACGGGCCTACTGAACAGGTATATATGTACCGATGACAATCACTGCGGTAACTGTCGTTTGTTTGACAGCAATAGCATTAGCTCTCTTCTGAAGCACTGAAGCGTGTGCTACACGTCACACCTTAAATTTAGAGGGAACCGCATCAGCTTTAGGTGTTTTTCATTCGGGTCCTTTGTCCTGATCGAATTGGAATTTGCAGATGTTGGTTTTTGTGGAGGCGGGGTGGAAAACCGGAGAACTCAGAGAAAAACCCTCGAAGCGAGACGAGAATCAACAGCAAACTCAACCCACTTCTGACGCCGGGTCCAGATTCGAACCCGGGCCACATTTGTGGGAGGCGATCGCTCTCACCACTGCGCCATCCCTGCCTCAGCATTCAGATTAATTGAATGCGTAGTTTCATGATTTCTTGAGTAATTGCCTAGAAAATGTTTCAGTATATTCGTTTGTTTTATTGTAGTCTGAAATTTTGATAAATAGCCTAGAAAATATGTCAGTGTATTTGTTTTGTTTTATCGTGCAGTCTGAAATACATGGAGCGAGAATGGAAATCGTATGTCGACGAATACACCTCATCCGAGATACTGCTGTCTAACTGTATCGCGGCAGCGGCATTTTTAACCTACTGTGGAGCAATGGGAGTTGACAGAAGGTTCGTGTCTTACTGTAGGAAAAAATAAATAAATAAGTGTCGCGCAACACTACAGTTCGGAAATGTAACGCTGTGGAAAGATGCGCTCGCTTTGCTGTTTTTTGTTTTTTTTCACCATGCTTGGATTAGTTTATGTTGGCTTTTGTTTTACTTAGCCAATCAGAAACCAGGTTAGTGTGATTGTTTGTTCTTTGTTTGGCTAAGAAGTGTGGCGAAACTAGCTTATAGACGTTAACAATTTATTGGAATATGAAAGCAGGATAAAACGCGCGCGCCGTGATTCTTTGAAAACCAATAACCATAACTTATGTTAAGAATTTTTTTCTCTCCAGAAGAAGTAGAACTGAAAAGCACTTACTTACTCCTTAAAGTGCGCATTAAATCTTATTTTATTTTCTTTCTTGTTGTTTTATCAGGAAACGGATGGGTAAATTCTTCATGCAAGTGTGTAGAGATAATGGTTTGAAAGTTCAACATCAACATCTTTTCGACCGGCTTACTCTTCCAGAATTCCTCAAAGGAAAGGTTTGTTGTTTTATTGACTGGTTTCTTTTTTTGAAGAGGAAAAGAAAATGTTGAAAAGTTCGTGTATGAGATGTTTAATTAAAGGAAATCGACTTAAGTTTTTTTGAAGTGCTGTTATCTCGATTTTACAGTGCTGTGAACGGAAGAATAGAAATTGAAAAAAATTATTGTAGGATTCTAATCAACGTGATCCTCTGAAGCCCTCAGCTTCAAAATTATCCCATTTTTTGAGTACTTAACCAATTTTGTTAGACGTGCATTTGCTTCTTCATTGAAGACCTTGAAAGCCCGTTTTTATTTCTAATGAAATAAAATACAAAACAGAAATCTTCCTGCTCCTTGGAAAATCCTCAAAGTCTTTTACTGCTAGTAAATTAAATCGCGCAAACATAAATTTTGTTGTTGTGGGATTATAATACGAATAACAAGGCCTCTGAAACCCTCGGCTTCAAAAGTATATAAATTTTCAAACACGTTATACAGTTTTGTTTGATGGGCGTTTGCTGCTCCATAGAAAACCCATGAAGCATTGTTTTGCTAAATTTCTTTGCATTGTTTGCTATGACTCAACAGATAGTATTAAAGACATGGGAAAACGTGCTATTACCCACAGACCCTATATCCATGGACACGATATGTATCTTCTCTCAAGAGGAATGCTCAGACTCGTGGGCTTTACTGTGTGATCCTCAAAGGATCGCCATTACCTGGGTGCTGACCATGCTGGGTCAAACAACGCTCGTCAAATACAAGGTGAACATTGCCATAAAAAGACGCGAGGATAGTTTTTTTCATAACAACAGCAGCAACTGTTACAGGAATTATGTAACAAGAAATTAAGTTCAAATTTGAAATAATGGCAATCTAACAGTGAATATAATGGTAACCAGAATTGTTTTGGAGCCACGTCAAATTCCTAAATTAGCTAGCATTAATTGAAAATAGATTTCTAAAGGTTGTGTGAATTGTACAGTAATCTCTAAGTAATAAATTTACCGAATTTTCCATGTATTCTGTGACTATTGCTAGAAGTGTGGAGGTGCGGTGGCTTCATGGTTAGAGGGCTCGTCTCCGGATCGTTCATTCCGTGTTCGAGCCTTGGCCGGGGTTTCTTTATTCTCATAGTGTCTGTCTCCACCCAAGGTGTACAAATACTTCCCGACAAATCTAATGCTGGGGTATCTAGTCAATGGACTAGCATCCCATCCATGGGGAAGTACTTGTCACTTCATGCTACAGAAACAGGGATAAGCTCCGGCTTGATGGGCCACTTGGCTCGTATACATACTTGACCTTACTTCACCTATATTGCTAGACAGCGCTTTATTAACCCTTGAGTTGATTAGAGAGAGTTTGGGGTGGGGCATTAATTAGCTAAAATGAGGTTTATTAAACGAGTTTATTCGGGAAAGGGAAGTAAGAGTCATTTTCACTAAAATGTTTTCGTTGTATTTACCGCAGGAGCTGCGGGGCCACCTGGAGACGTGTTTGATGGAGGGCACCACTCTTGTAGTGACTGATGTAGATGTCAATGAATTAGAGTATGACAGCAGATTCTATTATATACTCAGAAGTCGCTACAGGTTTCTTACCTCCAGTACCCCTTTTAAACTCATGGTAAGGATAACATAGTATGAACAGTCTACACTATTTCAAACGGTAAAGAAGGAAAAGAGACTTGACGACGTTGATTGAAGATACTGGGTGCAAGAAATGCTACTTTTGCACATACTAACTAATGAATGTATGTGTATTTTAAGGAAGGTATTTAGGAAAGGCTTTTATCGAATACAAACTTTGTGTAATCAGCTGTGTAATTTTCATATAGTTTTTGGAATTGCATATATTTCGTAGTTCTTAATCAGTCACCAACAGGCCTAGTCTGAATTTCAGCCGTCTCTTCCCTTTACCCCGAGTGGGGCGCGCTCCACTCGGGGTAAAGGGAAGAGACGGCTGAAATTCAGACTACAACAGGCCACGTTTGATATATCAATATTCTTACATGGCTCCGAGGCTTTCAGGACAAACATCTATATTTGGTGTTGTTTTCTTTGTACTTAAGTCTCTTTCGGGAATTGAGGGACAAAAGAAACTCCAAAAATTTACAATTTTGACCTGAAAGGCTCGGAGCCACGCTAGAATGTTGATATATCGAATGTGGCCTGTTTGTGTGAGAAACGCTAGAACGATTGACACTCGTATTACGTTTACTACCACTACTTTTGTTACTACTAAGGTCTAGAGCGCCCATGTCTTCCCAACACGAAAACCTGTCTAGTAGCTCATCAAAAACGCTTCTGTGACGGACGTTTTATGCGAGTGGCTTTACGTGTTCAGTTAGAAGTGTTTTGTTTTATAAAACTTTATCAATGTTCCGCAGATAATGATTTGTCTGACTACATTGTACATTTTTCAGGTTGGTGAAAATGAAATTGAGTGTCAAACTGGCTTTAGGTGAGTTGTATGTAAACATTTTCACACGGGTTGACCACTGACTAAGTGCTGGTTTTCGACTGGATCGCGGGCTCATGTCAGGTTAGCTTGTTGCTGTGAGCGGGGCCGGGTTGTGCCGAAACCGCGGTTAACGCTAAATTAGGATTTAAAATTTTCCTATATACAATATTTTTCACTACTTTTGTTTTGTGTATTTGAGGCCAAAACATATTCAGAAAACCTCGCCGCAAAGGAACAAAGCTCAAATCAAATTCTCGCTTATCATGGGTTAGCTTAATCGGACTCTGAACAACCCGGCCCGGGGTCCCGCTTATAGGTTCGGCTAAATTTATATATTACGATTTTAATTCAGCATTTTCTCCTTAGTTTAATTTAGTTTCGATTGAGAACATTTATCAAATACTCGACTTCAAAATAGTGTTTGACCGCAATTCGAAACACCTCGAAGTTCGTCAAAAGTAATCTGCTGTTCGTCGTACTTTCAACTTTATTCTCGTTCTTTCGTGTTTGATTTATTACTTTGCTTTCGAGCAGCGGTTTTTGACTCTAACTTGTCTTGTAACAGGTTGGTATT
Organism: Platygyra sinensis; assembly: GCA_019787425.1. Classification (NCBI taxonomy): domain Eukaryota; kingdom Metazoa; phylum Cnidaria; class Anthozoa; order Scleractinia; family Merulinidae; genus Platygyra; species Platygyra sinensis. The sequence continues at coordinate 10,275 of JAHPZR010035338.1, forward strand.
GGCCACAACGTTTTCCAGCCGTGCTGTCCCATCGAGCATTGCGGCCTACGTTAACGTGGTTGAATTCAATCAGTCACGTGATGGTCTTGAAGAAATGTTCCTTGATCGGTTCCTGAGACTTGAGAAACCCCGGATGCAGGACACTAGGACTCAGGTGGTGGATGTAAGTATAATTATAGTGATAATAAAGCAGACACAAACGATTGCAATTTTTTTTTTCAAAAACTTGCACGTTATAGAAGTAGTTAGTTTTTAAACAAAAAACGTCGCTAAAAACGTGTTTTTCATGTCTATTTGTGTATTTGCATTTGCTAAAGCGTTCGTAGCAACTGTTGGCCTCAAACGCTAATACGAAACGTGAAATATTCCCAGAATATCCCGGCATATCTGATGCATTTTCACACTTCTTTATTTCAATCAATCAACAACTTTATTTAAGTGTCTAATCTTCTAGCTTGCCCTCAGGCCTGCTAATCGGGGACACTACTTAAGTTACTTATTAATGATAACTATATATGCATATTAATGTGAAATGTTAAAATTTTACTATTCTAAAACTACTTCAAATATATACAATATGCAATATAATTCGAATATACACATATACTACTCAAGTGGAATAAACAGTAGTAATAATCATAGAGTATTCGTAATGTGGGTTTCAACTGTGCTTTTTTGTCTTTATTTCTTTCTGCGTTAGGAAATGGTTACCCTGATGGAAGGCTTGCGTGAAGCGGAGGAGAACATCTTAGAGTGTTTAGGAAGTGGGCACCGTCTTCTATACAACTTAGCAGCCACCAAGAAACTTGCCTCCATTCAGAAACAACACGAGGAGATTGTTGAAGGGTTGGTGTTGGTGTTTGCTTTGTCTATGTCGTTCTTCAGGCCAAAGTGAAGGAAAATTTCATACAAAGCATTTGAAATCCAGTGGGAAAAAAATCATTGTTGTAGTTTGAAATAAGGCCAGGTGTACCCTACTTTTTAAACTCACTTGAAAACTGATCCAATAGATGTAATGTTGTTGCAAATTAAGACTTCGTCTATTTGTGTACTAGGAAATTTTTGCAAGGCCTGTTGACTCTTCTTTTTATGTGTTTGTCCAGCTCATCTCTAGTTTTTCCTTGCAGCCAAACGCGAGCTCGTGGTATTGAAAACTCGATTCTGCAGTCACGTGAAGGGTATCGTCCAATCGCACGCCGAGCTGCAGTCATGTTTGACGTCGCTAGGATCATGGCTGAGATAAACACTGCTTACCAGACCTCTCTCGCTCAGTTTCTGATTGTGTTTGACGCTGCCATTAAACACTCAGAAAGGTGAACAAGCCAGCTGCTCAACCAGTTCAGGGTTGCCATGGTCAGGGAAACGTCAGGGAAAATTAGATTTTTTTATTCCGGGAAAAGTCAGCGAGTTTTGTTTCAAGTCAGGGAATTTCTAAATCCCTGTTCAAAGTCAGTGGAACATCACAGAATTTTATCTAAAGGTTGCAGCGAATTATAGTATTAGAGGCTTTCGTATGAACCAGGCAATTTTGTTTTTTAAGATCTGAATCATCTTTATTTTTGTGGATTTACGGCCAGAATAATCATCCTGCGCGGAAAATTGCTTTACAGTCAATGAAAATTCAGGGGTCGTTTTTTGTTTTTGTTCCAGTGGGTGGCAACCCTACATTTTTCGTAGAATACGATATGTTGAAGTGCAATCAAGAATTTTGCATTTCCTTGTTAAGTAGTTAATTAAAAAAAGGCAAAATGTTTACTTTGGTCATTCCCATTCGTTTCTAAGGAGTACACGTTTGATTCATGGCACGTTTTTTGAAAAACTCGAGTTAAGCTAGGTCACCGCCTGATGGAACTAACATTCTCCATGCCGCGTTATGCTGAAGAAAGCAGCGTTACACGCCGATTTAATTAAAGCGCTAAGCCCGAAAAAGATTCGTATTTAATGACATTCACGTAGCCATCGGAGGTTCAGGTAAACAATAAAACATGTGAGAAAATGATCAAAGTGTTTGCTTCAACAACAACTTTATTTGCGCCCTGAATTAAATTGCATTTACAAAGAGTAATAAGACAAATAAAAGAGCGCTGTCGTACAAAATAAACTAGTATGAGCGTCAAATAAAGATATCGCAAAATAAAACATGATTACTGACTGTGATAAATCGTTCTTCCCCTTTTGTCGTTTAGGACCGCTGTGAAGGCTGTGGTGGAGAGGCTGACTCAAAGCGCGTTCTACACGTCAGCAAGAGCCTTGTTTGAACGAGACAGACCTCTGTTCTCCTTGCTATGCGCTGTAGAGGTAACTAAGTGTTGGTCATGTTGTTTCGATAGCGTGTTACGACATTGCGGACGTACAAGTGATCTTCTCTAATATAGTACACCATGCAGTAGTCTGAGCAAGGCCCTTTCAGCTTCGAACCTTGTTGCCTATAATAAGCGCTTTACGACAGATTGTTGATTCTCTTCCTACGTTTCACTCAACAATATGCATGATATGAAAGTAAACTGGACATGTTTGCAAAATTAGATCGAAAAACCTAACAATTCTTGAATTGAGCACTAGATGCTGTCATTCAGCCACCATTATGACGTGTTTATCGGAATGGTTCTTTTTGTTGGGTTTATTTCTAGGTTGAGGATTCCAGTGGCCGTGTGGGACCTGGTGACCGTGAGTTCTTGATCCACCCGTCGTTTGGTGCGGCGGTGAAGACCGCTCTTCAACCTAGCGCAGTGTCAGAGGCCGCGTCACGCACTCAGGCTAAGAAGCCTTTTGATTGGCTGTTAGACGAACAGTACTCCTATTTACAGGTTCGTCTCTTGTGTGTGTGTGTGTCTACATCTACATCTACATCTATTTTGTCGGCAACAACTATATACAGTCAAGTACAGTCTCCTTCCTTGGAACTTCTAGTTCTTAGATGTGTCAATGCATGTTATCATATTTGGATGGTGAATACTCCAGTACATAGATAAATGAATGTCATGTGTCAAGCTATGTTATAGGTAACCGTAAGGTACAGAGGTCTGCATACGAACCAAGTAGTCCATCAGGCCGGAGCTTATCCCGGTTTCTGTAGCATGAAGAGACTAAGAGTATTTCTTCTCCCCCCTGGATGGGATGCTAGCCCATCACAGGGTTACCCCCAGCATTAATTTCGCCGGTACACATTTATACACCTGGGTGGAGAGAGACACTGTGAGAGTAAAGTGTCTTGCCCAAGAACACAACAGAATGTCCCTGGCCAGGGGCCCGTTTCTCGAAAGACCCGGTAACTTAACGGGCCCGAAATCATATTTTGAACTCAAAGTCTCAAGAAAAGTAAGGTGTGTTCTGACTTCTAATGATTAGAAGCCTATTTTGTTTCTTTAGCTGATAACTTTACTCTACAATTTTCAAACCTTTTAAATCTCCCATCCGGAGTGGAAAACAAAACAGCTTAACGGGCCCGGTAATTACCGGGAGCCTCGAGAAACGGGCCCAGGGCTCGAACCCGGACCGCTTGATCCGGAGGCGAGTGCACTACCATGAGGACATAAGGTGTCTCTTTAATGTCTTGTTATTTGTTTTGTTGCAGCTCTTGGCAGGTCATTTTGAATGGTTCCAAGACGCATTTGATAAGATGACCAAAGACGGACGTGAGACACAATGGAGACAAATCACCGAACACGATAAACCTGAACTGGTTGCTCTTCCAGATGGACTGGATGAAAAGTACGTTAAAAACACGAATGAACATTTTTTGACGTTACGTAAAAGCAAGTATGCCAACCTAGGCTTGGGAATGAGTTAACCTTTAGGAGAACTATAGGAAAATCATTACTTTCTTGACCCTTCACCTAACTCCTTGCGTCAAAGTGGCGGCTTAAGGCCTCGACTAAGATTTAGATTGAAAATATATGGTTATCAGATTTAAGAAGAATCTATAATCCCTGAGAAGACTGTGAATCATTATTTTTCTAAACCCCTGCTACCCCACCCTGAGAAAAACATGATGAGCGACTCCCCGAAGTATAATAATGATAATCTGCGAACAGCGTTGAATTATTTATTTTTGTTTTTAGAAGGAAGAGAAGTGTTAGCGATGAGAAAACGTTGTTTGTTTGTTTAATTGTTTGTGATTGTTTTTCAGGTTCTCGTTGATTCAGCGATTCATGGTGATCAGGTCCATTCGAGGAGATCGTTTGATGCCAGCTGCTACGTGCTTTGTTACATCTGTTCTGGGAAAGAAGTACGTGCTTAGTAAATTGATTTTTTGTCTTTCTTCGTCACTCTTTTACATGAATACACTATCTTTCAGCGAATTGTAGAGGCCAGAATTTGTAAAGCACATTCTTTCGACTCCTCTTTCGACGTTGTTAATGAGTTCCGTTTGCATGTAATTGCAAATAGAAGATTTCGCCCAGTAGAGACCCAAATTTATAAAACACTCTCTTTCCATTTCCATTTAGTTGCAAATGCAAGATTTTTCACGTGATGTGTGTCGCGTTCCATTTAGGTACACTACCGAAATGCCACTGGATCTGCCGTTTGCATATCGTCAGAGCGAGAGCCGAACACCAATTGTGCTGCTGTACACTCAAGAAGCTAATATGGTGGAAAAACTGGTCATTGAAGGAGCTCAGAAGAAACAGGTCTGTAAACAACCTCGTTCCCAGGATCTCTCATCTAACTGCCCTCGGAGGTCACAAACCTCGTTCCCAGGGTCGAAGTAGAGAGAGGACCCTGGGAACGAGGTTGCTCGCCTCAGAGGGCGGTTAGATGAGAGACCCTGGGAACGAGGTTGGTCTGTAAATTACTTTCTCAAACTCATGAATAATTCATCAAGTTTAATTATTTCTCTGTTTCTTCTTAGGTTTATGGTCGATTGATAACTTATCAATATATCAAACCCTCAAGATGGTATTTGAGCACATTTTCAAACCTCTCGAAGTTCGTCAAAAATACTCCTTCGCGCGTCGTATTTTCAACTCTCTTCTTGTTTAGAATTGTGTTCAAACATGGTCTTTTGTGTTTTGATGTATCACTTGAATGCTTCAACCATATCGCACTTGTATTTCTTGCAAATGGCAAACCCAACTTCTGGACTGGCTGTAAACACATTAAGTATTCTTGTACATCTCCCCAACTCCTCGATTCTATTCATTCAACTTGTTCTTTATCAGGTGGAGTTGCATGTCCTTGCTCTGGCAAATGTTGGCATTGGTGAAGAGCGTGTAGCGAGAAAGCTGATTCACAAGGCTATGGTACAGGTATGTTACCTGAGCATAACGACATAAATTCAAAAACGTGTCCACCTGTTTGTGGCCAATTTGTTTTACACTGTAGCCTAAAAAGCCGTTACTGGGATGATCACGTCACGCTAAAACATGATTGCGTGACTTCACAGGTAACAGCCACGAGTACTATGGTAAACTGTAATATATTGCTCGTGTGGTTGTAGACTCCTTGATGGGAAAAAGAAGTCTGAAAAACCAAAGAGGTTGATAATCGAAGGAGGCAGCGGAGGTGGCCGGCAGGGTGGCTGAGTGGTTAAGACGCCGGACTCTACGCTCTGACCGCTAAGTTGGAGTTGTGTCACGGTAGCCCCAGCTTCTGCTCCTCTTCAGCTGCTCTGCCTACCGCTAGAGTTTAGAGTTTTAAGCCCATCATGTTTAGATGATATACTTGTTTCTTTCAGTCTCAAAAGTGGCATGTAAAGAAGCTAGGTGCAGCTTAGCTCATTGACCACTGTACAAAAACGTTTGAACGTTTTTTTTTTCAATTTTGTTTTTACCTGAAGCCTGACCATGCGCCGTGCATCGATATGATAACTTACATTGCACACACTCTCCTTCTCAGCTTGTACAATTTGCTTTGCATGTTGATAGATTATTCTTCGTCTTTAGGGTCACTGGGTTCTTCTTCATAATGCGCACAACTCGCCTCGTCTGCTGGCGGCATTGGATTCATTCATGCACGAGACAAAGACAGTAGACTCGGAGTTTAGACTGTGGGTGTCTGTCCAGCCACACCCAGCCATACCCTCGTCTCTTCTACAGTGTGCTATTAAAGTTGTAGCTGATTCGCCAAAGGTAAGCAGCTGAACTGTAAAGAAAGACCTTTATTATTGTGGTTAATGAGTGTGTTATTCAAGAATTCACGTGCTAAAGCATTTCGTGAGACTAAAACCAAACCAGTTACTTAAAAATTAGACTACTCAGCTAAACCCAAATCGTAGTAAAACCAAAAGTAAACCCAAGCAACAGCCTGATTACTTTCGTCCTTTGATTGAAAAATATTCTGTCACTCTGACCAATCACAAAGGACGCAGACAATCCAGTGAACCAATCAAAACTTGAATTACACGTAGCGCGGGAAAACGTGTGACCAATGGTTTTACTTGTGATTGGATGAAAACGTGGCGCGAGTTTTATATACATCGTGTTGCGTAGTTGGCCCAAAACAATTTAGATGTGGACACTCAAGTGAAGACCGCTCTAAGGCAAAACTAATTCTTGTGGAAAGCTACAAAGCTTTCTCGTGCATTCAACAGTCCTACACTTCATGGAAAGCCCTTACTTTGCCTGTTTTTATTGTAGAATTTATTTCCTCTGTTAAAGCTGGAAAACCATTACGGCTCAGTTTTATTATGAAACACAAAACAAAACTTTGGTCACACATCTTAAGTGCGCGATTGCTTATCACAGACTGCTGTATTTTCCCTCGGCAGAACACTAAAGACAGCTTGCAGCGTTCTCTACAGTGGGTTGATAGCGACCTGATACGAGTCAGCAGTCGTCAGGAGTGGCCCGCTCTGCTTCACAACCTGTGCATGTTACACAGTCTGATCAGGTTACGTACCAGGTATGGACTTACAGGCTGGAACAAGCCCCTGGACCTCAGGAATTTTGGGACGGCGGAACTCTGGGTAAGTATAGCCGCACTTAGGAACACAGTCAGCTGGCGCACATGCGCATTAGATACCATTCCATAGCCAATTTGCATATCACAGAGACGCGATCCATACTGTTTTTAACCAAGTATAATAAAAACATAATTACAGGATGAGCAAAAGCACACTGGAAAACAGGTTTTTCAAGAAGCAATTGAAAATCGAGCGAAACACTGCGAAGATTGAAGCAGATTTCTAGATGTACTTTGATTTCAGGTTGAGGTGAACTTTTTTCAAAGTGAGAAAACTAGTGTCCAGGTCAGCACGGTCCCAAAGCTGACTGTGTCCCTTTTACACCGTCGTTTTGACGTTCTGAGTTTCTACCGTTAGTTTGACGTGTTTGATGTGTTTGTTGCAGCAAGCGTTAGACTTGGCTGTGCGCGAGTTTCAAGACAGCACAGACCTGACAGCTCAGAGTGGAGGCTCCTCCAGGAATATCCAGTGGAATGGATTACGGTACATGTTAGCAGAGGTAACAATGACGAACAGTGTGAATTAGAAATTGACGATAAAAGTGAACGATGTTTTGGAGTCTTCATGGCACATTTCGAGACTTGTCACCATCTCTCAATATCCAATCAGACTCTTTTTATTTAATTTTCTGCCAAACATTGTCTCCATCTGCGAGAAGCTTAGAGAGGTGGCATTTTCGGAGTTAAACCACTTGATAACTTCTGAGAAAAATAGTTTTGTGCGAGAGCAATTTTGGAAAGTGTGGATTATTGAATCATTCATTTGACAAAATGTACATAGCATATTGTCTTCTTTTCCATAAAGAAACAGCTCTTTTTTGGTAACTAGTGTTCTATGCAAAAGTTTAAAATAAAATTCTCTCAACTTGTTATCCTTGCAAATGGTTTTCATGTCCCCAAAATATGACTCTAAAGGGATATGATCTACTTGTAAATCTCGAGCCCATTTTGCGCTCGCCTTGAGTTGGATTTTGTCCTTGTTTATTAGTAGTTTATAAAAGTCTTTATTTTTCATTTTAAGGAGGTTTATACAGATTTCTGATGAAAGTGGGAAAACAATTTTTGACAAGAAGTCTGTTTTTTCTACAGAGGTTACTTTTGCACTTTCTATGAAATTTTTTGGAATTGCTGAAATAACTTGAAAATACGTCAGAAAATTGCAACTTAAAAGATATTTCTCTGTAAATTTTGCATACGACATAACTTTACCATCAGCGTCTAAAAGATCTTGGATGAGATATACGCCTTTCTCAAACCAAGTTTTGTAGAAGATAGAGCATCCGTCTACCAATATATCTTTGTTATTAAACAAAACAAATTCTTGATGGGAAAAAGACTCGTAGTAGGATGTCTTAAGTTCCAGGAAATGCTGAAGTATTTCTTTGTAGAACTGGGGTAAATTGATCCTCGCAAGGAACTTTTTATCGTAGTTGCACCTTAACAAAAAATTTAGCCCTCCAAATTTGTCCAATAGGTGGTTGGGAATGGCCTTCCAGGAGTCCACAAAATTTTCCTCCTCCGATAAAAGTCTTGGGATCTATGCCAACTTCATCGACTTTGCCATGATATCAATACTGGGCGCGCGTAGACCACCTTCGTCATAATCAGAGATCATTACTCTACGTTTGATTTTGTCTTTTTTATTTTTCCAAATAAATTTAAAAATAGCAGAATTGACAGACTGGATATAGGCTTTTGAAATGTTGAGGTTTGAAATCGTGTGGACCAGCTGGGCGATTCCTAGACTTATTGCTATAAGACATCTCCCAAATATTGTTAAATTTCGACAATTCCAGACATCAAAGATACTTTGCATTTTCTTCAGTTTTGTCTCAAAATTAAGTTTCTCATTTTGTTTTACATCGTAAGATACGTAAGATCCAAGTATTCGGACAGGCTTTTCAGGCCACTGGAATCCAAAGGGTGTGTCCTTACAATACCTCCAAGGTCCAAGCCACAAAGCTTTGGTTTTCGACGAGTTTAGTCTCAAACCTGAGAGGTTGCCAAAGTTGTCTAAAACATTGAGTGCTCTGCTGACGGAATTTCTATTGCTGATAAGAAGGGTAGTGTCATCAGCAAACTGACTTATTTTTAATTCCTTCTGAAAGACTTTTATTCCCTGGATTTCCTTGTCTTGTCTAATTTTGCATGCTAAAAGCTCAACTGCCAAGACGAAAAGAAAAGGGGACAAGGCGCATCCTTGTCTAACTCCCCTTGAAAGTGCGAAGTAATTTGTACTAAACCCGTTATTTAAAACTGAACTTTGGATATTAGAGTAGAAAGTTGAGATCCAGCGTTGGATGGATTCGCCAAAGTTAAAAAAAGCAATAGCGTTTTGGATAAATTTCCATTCGATAGTGTCAAAGGCTTTTTGGAAGTCAAGTTGCAGGAGAATACCTGGGGGATCCAATCAGACTCAATCCGACCAAAACTATTTGCGCGACATTGCGTATTAATTAACTATTTAATTTGTTAATCTCTTTCTTACAGTTTATTTTTTATCTCTGTGAACTTGAAAATGGTGCCGCAACGACTCCGAAACATCGCTCGCTTTTCTCATTGATTTCTCCTTGATTGTGCGCTATAAAACTTTTGCTTATAATGTGTATTAATTTCATGTGTTTGGAAAACAAGAAAATTGCTATTAAACCAAATGAACTACGAGTTGTTTTTTGTTATTTTTCTGTTTTATTTTGTTTCACTTTGCTATTTTTACATCGAATAGTAAACTTGGCAAAGACTCTTAGACTATGACTAATATAGCTGTTAAATAGAGAAATTAAAACGTTTTCTAACCTTGTAATGTAAAGAAATTATGTGTAGAAAAGAATTCCTGAGCTCGCTCCCCGTGGGATTTTAACCCATCACATCCTCCCAAAAAAACAATAGCCGGTAGCCGTCACGTTAAGATTTGTGTGCTAGTTCTTGTGTGAAGTTTTTATTGTTGTTTTTTGTCGTTATTTACTCATATTAAGTCAGCGGTTTTTTTTATTACAGGCGGTATACGGTAGAAACATGAGTGACGAGTTTGACCGCCAGGGCCTGAGCGCGATGATCGATTACTGGATCAGTCCGGCAGCAGTCAAACGTGAATTCGAAGCAGCAAAGAGTAAGCATTTAGCTTTAGAGGAACCTGATCAGTCTTACCCGTTTTAAGCTAAAAAAGTAAAAAGGCAAAGTCTGCATATACCAGCCAAGAGGCCTATCGTGCTTGAGCTTATCCCAGTTACAGCAGCATGAAGCGACTAGGAGTATTTCTTCTCCCCCTTGGATGGGATGCTGGTCCATCGCAGGGTTATCCTGTGCGTTAAATTCGCCGGTACCCATTTATACACCTGGATGGAGAGAGGCACTGTGAGAGTAAAGTGTCTTGTCCAAAAACACAACACAATGTCCCCGGCCGGGACTCGAACCAGGACTGCTCGATCCGAAGACGAGCGTATTAACTATGTGACCACCGCGCCTCTCTTAAGCTGCAACCAGACTTATAAATTTAATAATAATAAATAATACTGATAACTAAGTCTTGTATGAGCACACATAACCATGCGCCTTCTGAATTTTTCCTGGTTTTGTGCAGGGTCAGCCCCCAAATAGCAAACAAAAACATACCACAAGAACTTTGCCAGGTTTCTTAATCATTTTCCTCTCTCGACGATGACTGAAAATAGTCTCTTTCATACTCTTGTTTTATGGCCAAACTTGTGGTTTTGTTTTCCTTCACAGTTAAGTATAAATTGCCCTCAGCGCTGTTCAGCAGTCACGTGAGGTTGAACAATCTTTGGTCTGCACTTGAAGGGTTTCCTGCTGAAGGGCTCGAGGTTCCTGAGGCGTGTGGGCTCCACCCCTCCCCTGAGGTGAGTAAATCAACGGCATTTCATACATACAAGAATTTATTTCCTTCTTAATGGTACAATTAAGTTCACAAAGAGTTGTTGGCAACCCTTGGGACAGGGGTGGAGGAGGAGGCAGCTTCGCCGAGTAGTCAACGTGTCGGACTCACAATCCAGCAGCCCTGGGTTCGAGTTCCACTCTGGCCACTACCTGAAGTTGTTCCACGTTATCCTCGAGTTCAGCTCCTCAGCCACGCTTGTAAATAACCGACTGGTCTGGTTTTAGTGGATGTGGAAGCTAAGAAAGTGAAGGTTTAACAATTAAGCAATACAACAAGCACCACGCTTTGATTCTTTATAACTAGTTTAATTGAATATTAGAAAGAGAAAGAATGCGGGGAAAATTCAGTTGGTGTGGCTCTCGAGTCTTACCTTAGCTCTTATCCCACAAAATCTACCGCTTTATCATTGTACAATGACAAGTTTTGTTTTTCACTATGAACTGTCCGTGGTCCATGGAAACAAAAAGACGTGTTGATGACGAGGTGATGTTTTTCTTGTTATTTAGACTCAACTGGGAGATGAACAGTACGTATTTACTCGTTTAAATTACCTGCTGGATCGCATGGCCTCGTCCGATACGCTCACTCACGCGGTTGTTGAACCCTCCACACCAATGCCATCGTCTGGCGTTATTCAACAAAGTTCAGCGGTGCACACTTTTGGGGCAGGCTCAATAAATGTCGCCGAAGCGGGAATCTTCGCCAGTGCCAGTCTTGTCTCGATTCGTAATCGGAAGGAGGTCGAGCTCAACGAAGTGTGCACGACGATGCTGGCGAAGATTCCAAAAGTCTGGACCAAGGTTAGTTTCAGTCGATTTCATTTAAGTTATAAAAAGTTAGTAGAAATACAGATTTTTATAGTTCATAATACCGCCATTCAGAGTTCTCTTTATTACTGCCCTGGTCGTTTAAAACCGTCTGTAAAGTCATTACCTTCTTGTCGTTCACCGTTTGTTGCTGCTCGCTGCATTTTGTTATCATTATTCCTTTCATAACATTTTGCCCTCAATTATCTTTCGGTTTTGTTCAGATTTAAAAGGAGAAATAGTTTTTGTCCCGTTAAGTCTCAGTTTTGTAATGATTAGTCACCTTCGCAGCCAGTTTTTGGAACGTCACGCAACGCGCTATGTAATGGTCGATCCCAAGAAACCTTTGTGTTTGATTTGCAGGAGAGTGTTTACGATCGTATAAAAAAGACAGGCGGACCTAATCCATTTAATCTCTTCGTGATAGCTGAAATGGAGTGTATGCACAGATTGCTGGCATGCGTTCGTGAAACGTTACTGGTAAATGAATTTCTTTAATATTTCCTTAGGTGGCATATTTTCTGTGAGAGAGAAGGGGGCTGTGTCGGAATGATTGTAGTGTTGTCACAAAATGTTGGGCTTCTGTGGTATTTGAAACTTCAAAGGGATTATACTTTTCGCAGATTTGTACGCTTTAGATGAAGCTAACAAGAATTGAAATGGGTAAAATAAAAATTGTTATCACAAAGTCAACTGAAACTGCTAAACTTTGAACTTTTCTAAATATACATATCGAATCTATGGGAAGATGAATTTGGATACCAGCTGACTATTTAACAATCAGACTACGAGCCCGAGTTTTCTACGAGCAGATAGTCAACGAGGCGCAGCCGAGTTGACTATCGCTCCTAAAAAACGAGTTGTTTTAGTATAAATTTACCGTAGTCTCATTGCATAAAAAGAAAAAAATGTCAAGTAACGCGTAGAAAAGAACTGTTTTATTATGTTACATCAGGTTCAAACGGGCTGCGCGATGTGCACGGATGCGTAACTGTTTTCTATCAGCAGATAGAAAACGGTATTATAGCCAATCAAATTCACGGATTCACGAAAGACTATGTTAAATTTATACTAATGAATGATAAACAGCGGTAAACCTGAGAATGCAGCTTAGGAGGTTTTGCGCATGGGCAAAACAGAACTACACAAAATGCTAAAAATAGCAAAGAAATAAGCCAAACGTAACAATAATGAATAATACTGGTAAGAACAGAGGTCGATTACGAACGAAAAGTTACAACTTCGGACCAAAATTTCGAAAACTGTGCCTGTACGTCACCGTTCGTGTTAGGAAAATCAACCCTCTTTGGTGTATGTTT
>JAHPZR010035339.1:0-2500 GCA_019787425.1 Platygyra sinensis
CTGCGTTTTTTTTTCTTCTTAGATTATATCAGCTTTTTGTTTTTCTTTTTGTTTGCCTCAAGTGTTTAGAATGCCAAAAGTTGTTATCTATTTTTATGCGGTGAATCCCGGCTCCCTGATCAATTAGTCCAAAACAAACTTTCCCTAGTGTCGTCATGGAATTAATAACGCAACAAAAGGGCTAATCATTCAGGCACGGTGAATGCTTAAACATCAGCTTGAACAGTTCTCGACCTGTTTTTTGCTACTCTGGGTACAAACTTCCAAACATTCCTTTAATAAATAAACAGGGGAAGATTAGGATTGAGTTGTACACATTGCAAGCCAATCACAGCTTTCCCCCTGTGTGTTGTATAGATCGCCTTGTGGCCTGACGAAAGATGCCTCGTATTACCAATTGAAACTAGAAATCGATCTATAATTTTACGAGAACAATTTTTTCTTCAAATAATATCTTGTTTAGGTTTTGAGGAATAAACAATGTAAATAATGGTTGCCAAGGACGTTACCTCTCACCTGGGGTGGGGGGGGGGGGGGGGGGGAGTTTAACTGTTTTCGGCTTCATTCGTTGCTGGCTAGTTTTTTCAAATTTCAATCACCATTTCCATCCTTGCCATGATAAGTGATAGGCAGTAATAAATGGTTTCGGTGTAGCGATAAAGTCCTAGGCAACAAAACTGTACATGATTAGTACTAGTTTTGGGTTTCCATTGATGCAGGAACATATTTCGGCATTGTAAAATGACGCTAAAGTACCGTGACAGTGTTCCTTTGAAAGTGAACTCTTAAAATGGTTATCAAAATAATCCACAGAAAGTTTCATTTCAGTGAAGCTTCCTGACTCGTTGGAATCAACATTTCTGAAAAAAACTGAAACATTTCACGAACTGTTTCACTTGTTCTGGCGTTGATTGTAAAACCGTTGCCAAAACACAACAACTCCACGAAGATTCTAGGAAAGAACCAAATACCCTAAGGCTATAAAGAAAATAAATTTCACTGACAACATGTTGCTTCGCTTTCTGTGCCCACAAAGCTTTTATCGCGTTCAGTCAAATAATTGTAGAATCTCTTTTATATTACTTACTTGATTCATAATGTGAGATTGAAGGGTAATTAACAGCAAGCTAAGTACATAGAATTTCCGTCATGTCTACATGGTAACGGAATGTCAACGCAGCAAACAACACAGTGAAGCTGTTGTCAGATAATTTTCAAACTTGATGGCATGGTTGTAAATAGCATTCTATAATTTGTTTTTCCAAATAAAATCTAATTTTCTAAATAAAATGTTGTCTTCTATTGATTCCATCAACAACACAAGAACATTTTTAACCGAGATGCTCAAATTATTGGCGCCACTTTAATTTTCGGTGTGGGGTGCCATATTTAATATTTAGTGGAAATATTTTGTAATAGCAAGAGCAATTATCTCATAACATCACTGAGGACGGTTTGCCACAAGCCAGTACGGAAAAGATCTTTTTTCCTCTAACAGGCCTAATCTTATCCTGCAGATTCTCGTGATTTCAGCGGAATGTAAAAGAATGCAATTCTGCCTGGATGAACTAGCATCCTACAGTCTTCACTGACCCTTGATAGCCTTATTTTCTTGTCTTTTTGTATACAACAATAATAAGAACATTCCATTGATATGCATGTACGCAACACCAATAAGAACATTCCAGTGGTAACAAATGAATCTAATTATAGCTGTAAATAGATCTTTCATCAACACTGGAAATTTCACCGATTTCAGTTTCCTTTGTTTGTGAAAAATACTTACCACGGCCACAAGGGCTTGTTCAGGTCACTTAAGCAAGGACCTCCGAAAGGTAAGTAACTGCTCATGTTAAATGCGTGCATCAAAGTTTTACAGCTTGTAATTTTCTCTTTTTCTTTGCTTTTCAATAGTCGGAAGTTTGGTTAATTAAGTGTCAATAGCAGAAGTGAGTCTCAACACTGGTAAGTGTTAAGTTTTTTTGCTTAAGAAAGTTGGTTAGGAAATTTTCTTGCGTAAACTAACGAAGCAAATCTTGCACGGTGGTTTTGTTTCGTGTTGTGCTGTTTGACAGTTAAAAATCAACGCAATTTAACTTCCAAGTACGCACCGCGAACACACAAGATTTTATTGATATGCATGTAGCTACGACTTTTCAGTTAGGTAACCTTTCAATAAATTTCAGTACAGAAACTGTACAGCGCGCGTCAAATCAACATTGTCTAGGATTAATTGTAATACTAAACTGACATCACTCTAGGCCTAGACGCTCGACATCCGAGCAGACTTAAGCTGATCCAGTATACTTGCAACATAATCATCAAGTGGTCCTTAGACCTTTGTTTACGCGCATTTGGGTTGCTGCAAAAGACTACAATCATGATGACCTGAGGCAAATCGCTGTTTTTAAAAAGCGGTTTCTAGGTGTGTAAGATCATTAATGATAACATCGCTTCATGTCAGAAGCCAACAGTTAGTTTTCGCTACACTTTTAAGTAG
>JAHPZR010035339.1:10000-14424 GCA_019787425.1 Platygyra sinensis
TTTGTAATTTCAGTTAAAGCAGAAGCTGGCTCCGCCATTGCACCTGTAACTTTCGCTTATGACCACGACTACGTCGTCAAGTGTTTTTACAACAGGGAACAGGAAAATATAATGGCGTCTTTTCAACCTCTTCATTCATTATCAGACACTGGCTCAGGTAAGTCCAAATCAATAAACTTGAATAGCAACCAACTTCTTTTGTGATATTCCAGCTTCCCTACTGCATGATTCCATCTTTCTGTATGGTGCTCCGTTCAATTTATACTACAATTTCCGCAATTTAAAAGACCAACAATATTTTTAGTTATTTTATCCGTAGACTACACTCTTTTAGAAGACTGTCAGCTGTATTCTTTTGGAAATTGGCAAAATCTGATTGGTTTTTTTATCGGTGATATTTTCGCTGGTAGACAACGGTAACGTGCACTGGTCAAGTAAAAACTATTCTTCATTTTGGGCTTAAATACCGCACAAATTTGTAAGTTTTGTGCTGTAACCCTTTGGAGTATGTACTAAATTACAAGGGTACTCGGCCTAAAACCCGAAAAATGAATAGGTAGAGAAGATCGAAGAGCAAGAGGAGGTGCTTAGACATGGACTGGATGCGCATCGCACTACAATGAGTCTAAAAAAAAATAGTCCCAACTTAGGAGGGGACTAACCTACAATTTTGTACAAAAAAAACTTTAATTTTTTTGGTCGGAGTTTGCTGAATCTTCAGCGTTTAAAGTTTTATATTAATAATTTTTGTTTCTGTAAATTCAAAGTCTGTTTTCTCAAAACGAGTTATTTTTGAGAACGGTTTGTCAATTGACCTGTAATTTTCAGGATTTCCTTTTTTTAAGTACAGTGGCACCCCGCTATAACGAAAGCCCCGTTATAATGAACACCATTTGAAAGCCCGGAAGAATTACAGTCAGTAAAATATGGGGAAACAAACTCCGCTATAACGAACCCCGCTATAACGAATTGATTTTGACGGTAACAACGTACAGTTTACCCCGCTTTAACGAATATTTTGTCCTCTCGCTCGCAGTCGGTAAAAACGACATGATGATACAAATTGTTGATAAGCCAAACACGACTCCCATTGGTCAAGATAGGGAAACTTTGACCTTCAAAGCTTTGTTTTATTTAGATGTAGCTGTTCACGCGAAAGTCTTTTGCGTGGTGTATATCCCATTGTTCAGCTTGTTTACCCCGCTATAACGAATATTTTTGTTCCTTAGGAACCAGATAATTTGTTATAACGGGGTCTTCGCTATAACGAAGACCTCGCTATAACGAACATTTTTTTCGGTGGCCGTGACAATTTGTTATAGCGGGGTTCCAGTGTACAAGTTTTGTGTTTTATGCACGGAACTTTTCTATCGAGTGCATTTTGTCGAAATTAGGGAAAGTTCATTTAATATGACAAAGGGGGATGAAGACATTGAAACTCGAAGCTTGAAATTTGGCACCCCCCTCGCTAGCGGTTCAATTTTTATAGAAGCCCCCCCCCTCTTGGTAGTCGAAAAAATTTCAGAGCCCCCCGCTCCCCTCCTTCAATTCCTCTGCTCCACTGAAAAAAAAACTCGCTAGACTGTATTAAAAATATATTAACCGTTATAGATTTTAAAAATCTTGTTGAATCAATAGTGATTTTAATGAAAAAAAGGTTTGATGGTTTCTAACTTTTTGGAAACTTCTAAGGTGTAATAATTACCGAGACTACATTTGTTATTTTGTAAACCACGTGATATAGCTGAGTTGCACAGGTCAATATAAATTGTTGAGGTGAAAACATCCGATCTGTATGATGATGTCATGGTGTGTATTGGTTCTTGGACAAGTATACAAATATGTGTGTCTGTGAAGCCCCCCCTGCTAGCACCGATGACAATTTTTTTCAGAGCCTCCCCCCGCTTTTTCGTGGGTGTCTGAAAATTTTTGGAGCCTCACCCGACTCAAATAATCTTCACATTCGTCCCCCCATGCCCACCTTGTTTATATTACATGAACTGTTCACCTCATGCATTGACTGACGTGGCTGCTGGATTTTCTGTGCATCATGATTTGAATTGGTCCACTATTTCCTCTCATGAAAAATCCTTATATGCTTGTGAAACAGTAACTTAAGGCTATGTGTCCTTTCTTTTGTAAAAAACTACAACAAGTATTCAATTTAGATTCAGTCCTCGGTAGAAGTATATCGTTTCTCAAGTGTAAGCCCGGGGGTGGGTGGAGAATTTTATTCAGTTCAGTGTTCAGGTTCGCAATATCAGGTCCTTGGAAACTATTATTTTTCATTAAATGCTTTTGTCTTTCGAAAAGTGTCTACGTTGCAAGGGGTTTGCGAATTAAATATCTTAAGCCATGAAAGTAAAAAAAAAAAAACACGTTTGAGTAGAATGGGATAGCGTGGTTTTTCATGTGTAACTCCCGCCTAATATTTCATAAGTACGGCATTCGGAAATTGCTATTAAAATATTTGCGGCACGGCTAGATTTTTTTAAGATATCATTTTGAGGAGTGAAGAGGACGGACATGGACTAGAGAGAGAATGAGTTCTAATGCGATCTAATGAATGCAGGTCTTTTAAAAGAACAAAACAAGCACCAGCTCAAAAGCGGCGTTGCAACGCCGACGTTTGCCGAGAATAGATCTTTACATATAGAAGGTTATTATTTACGAAAGCCGTTTTTCTTTTTCAGCCATAGAATTCGAATGTGTTTACATTCCTTTCAGCTGTTGGGTGATGAATTTGTTCTTGATTTCACGTTATCGACGTCAGTACTGGTGTTGCAGTACCTCCCCCATTGGACCTGTAGTACTCTTGTATTCGCAAGATAGAGATAACTGATCAGAGGGTATACCGCAAAAATCTGGATGTCATTTGCTAGAGGTCACTGCCGATAATGAAACACAAATTCCTGGAGACAGCAGAATTTCCATTGATCACAGACGTGTAAGTTATAGTCTCATAATATTTGCCCAATTTTAGCTAGCCGCGTATCAAGCGTTTCGTGGGGGCTTGGAGCAAACAAAGACCGAAGCGAACGGGATTTCAGGTATTTCACGCCCCGCCTGCACGGAGTTCATAATTCAAATTAAAAACGATTTAAAGAGAGAAGAAGATTTCATGTCAGGAGTTAACTCATCCATACACCCCTTATTTCTACGTTAACCCTAAAAGTTATTTAGGTACGCTTCCGGGAACTCGCAAATCCCAAGTGGTCAAAAAAGCCACTCCTTTGAGGCAGATTTAATCACGTGGAACTTTCCAAGTAAAACTTACTGCTGCAAACACCACTGCGCTACACGCGTGGTAACATTGTCCACTGGAAGACTGGATCCCATATCTGAAAATTATATCAGAGAAAATTGACAGTTAGAAAATTGACAAGATTAAATAAGTTTTGAAAAACTAAAACTATTAGCACAACAATGAACATAAAGAAAGTACTTCCGGTTTGACTTAAGATAATATTATGACAAGACTATTGATAGTCCGCCAATGGGGTTATCATTCAGCGCCTGTCTTAGCAACATTTTTATGCGTCATTTTGAGTTGTTGGCTAATAATCGGTTCGGATCGTCCATACGATTAATGAACACTTCTCCTTACAGCCGCGCTCCCCGCATAACGAGCCCCGCTAGTCCGTAGAATTGCAGTAAAAATATATGGAAACAAAAAACGCTATAAACGAACGAGTAGATTTTGGACGGTCCCAACGACACAATTTCCCGCGAAAACGAATTGTTTGTCTTGCGCTCGCAGTCAGCAAAAACAACATGATGGTACAAATGGTGAGAAGCGCAACGCGACTCTTATAGTCAGATAGGAAACTTTACCATTCAAAACTTTGCTTCATTTAAATGTACTGTTCACGCGGAAAGTCCGTGTAGACTGTTGTGCGGGGGGGTAGGTAAAGTCTGCATACTGAGCCAAGTGAAGACCCATCAGGCCGGAGCTATCCCGGTTTTTGTGCATGAAGCGACTGAGAGTATTTCTACTCCCTCCTGGATGGGATGCTAGTCCATCGCAGGGTTACCCCCCCTAGCATTAAATTCGCCGGTACCCATTTATACACCTGGGTGAGAGAGGGGCACAATGTGGAAGAGTAAAGTGTCTTGACCCAAGAATCACAACACAAATGTCCCCGGCCAGGGCTCCCCCCCCCCCCCGAACCCGGACACCTCTACCTCACCTCCGACTCAATCCGGAGACGAGCGCACTAACCATGCTGAGGGCCACCGCGTGGGGGACTCACCATGTTCATACCTCCCAAACTGGAAATACGTTTTTCTGATTGGAAGGAGAACGCGTCACGGGCCGTGGATTTAAAACTCAACTAACTCCCTAGAGATACAACCAACCTTGAAACTTGTAGACTTCGCGTCTGTAGTGAACAAGTTCGTGCACCTTGGAACATCCGCGGGAA
>JAHPZR010035340.1:0-31723 GCA_019787425.1 Platygyra sinensis
GTGGCTCAGAGAGCAAACCACAATTAATTTCTCAGCAATATTTTTAAGGAATGGCTTCAGAATTTGAAAAAACTGGCTAGTTTTTTTCAAATTTCAATCGATCCATTCCATCCTTGCCATGCTAAGTGCAAGGCGGCAATAAATGGTTTCGATGAAGTGATAAAGTCCGAGGTAACAGAACTGCATCAATATTTTTGGGTTTCCATTGATGCAGGAACATATTTCGGCAATGTAAAATGACGCTCAAATACCGTAACAGTGCCCCTTTAACTCAAAAAATAAAAAAAAATACTATATGTATATAAAATAGTAAGTCTGTCAATATGGAAAACGATTTTTAATTTCAATATTGCATTACTCCAAAAAGTTTTCTTAACTGAACTATTCTACCACTTACTGCTTCTCATAGGTCTGTAAGTTTCCTCGTAGTCCGTGATAGACCACGTGGCACACATTATTGAAATATTTAATAAGATAATAAGTTTTATTTGCTCCTCTGATAACTAGCAAAGACTGTTTATCAAGAAAACTAAATTTTAACTAAAAAAAACCAATTGTTTTATTTCAGCCTCGTTTTCATGCTGGCTAGAATCATGTGAGTTTGGCCACGCTCATTAATCCTCTTAGAAAACCGATTCGTCGCTGGCCCTATATAAAAAAATATCAGTACCTATAATTGTATATCCTGCCAAGCTTCACGAGCATGCTTTTATCAAAAAGTGAACGATTTTGCAATTTTTGGGGCTTAACTGAACTGGACTAAGATTCGTGCAGACCATCCCTGCCTTCGCCGTATAAGCGGTAGTCAAAACTGAGTTTTCCTACCGAAAAGACAAGATAAGAGCCTTTTTCTTTACATCTAACAAAAAATAAAGACAATGCTAAGGTAGCTATGGCCTCTTCTAATAGTTAACTTCAGAATTCCGGGATAATTTGACGAGGAACGGCATATGTTATTGTTTAAAATAAGACAACTCGATGAACTGCAAGCGAGCTGCCACGAGTTGAAATGGCGCAGGCATAAAAAAAATACTATGCTATGCAAAACGCTCTATAATTTAATATCCTACTCCATTCTGCTGTACTCTGATTTTCTGTAATTTCTGTTAGTATAACAACTCTAACTTTTTCTTAAAAGGTTCGAGCTTTGCATTAAGTTTATTGGGATACAATAAAGTTTGTGTCTTAAAAGAACATCGAGACATTATTAAAGCACAATTTTCCGACCAGCAGTTTTAAAACACAAACAGATATAAAAACAAACTTTGAAATTTAGAGGCACATCGCATCACCTTTGTGAATTCCGCGGCAAAAGAACTTGAGCTACAGGTTACCTGGTGGGCACTTTTGGCATCCGTTAGCTCCTTTAGTTGAAAGATTTGTAAATGTTCCCAAGGGACATGGTGTAAATGCTGTGCCGTTACGGCTGAATCCCGAAGCCAAAAGAGCGGAAATATATGCTTGTACAGTAAAGAGGCGTTGGTCTCCTTTGACGAAGATAGCTTCATCATCGGAACTGACAGGACTCCTAGAGAAAAAATGCTCATGTGGATTGACAGAAACAAAACATAATATTTTTCTTTATTCTCTGGTCGAGTTAGCAATAAATACTCACCGAGACCGAAACAAAACTTTGCAGTATCTTTCGCTATTTATGGCTACAAGTAATGACCTCCGAGAGTTCGAAATAAATTTCGAAAACTAAGTCCGCCACGAGTGCGTCTGTGCTTATGCTTAGTGTTATTACATTCGGTTGGAGTTTGTTTTTTAAAAGTCAGTATCTGAAAGTTGAATTGCTACTAAGTAAGAAGAAAATTTGCTTTAAAGTTAAAGATGACATTGTGTTTGTGATAAAAAAGAGTGTCCCCTTGGTCGTATCCTGGAAGTAAATCAAAACGAGAGAGGCACGCTCGTGAGAAGACTCACGGTGAAAACCAAGTCTTCGGTCCTAAAACATCTCATTCACCCGATCGTTGTTCTAGAGGCTCCTAGACTCCACGACAGCAGCTAAGCATTTTTTATCTTGATGTCCCTAATAGATTGCGATTAGTCTCTCTTTCGCGTGTTTTCGTGTCCAGGAATGCAATTAAGAAAGCAAACGAAGTGTGACTGTGAGGGTCAGCAAGCTAGGAGGAGAGGATGCGGGCCGTCAGTAGCGCTTGTGGGTCGCAGCTTCGCATATCACGCGCTCGAAAACGTTCACGATCTACCGCACGCTTGTGTTTTGTTATTCTTTGAGTTGTTCCCCTCGGATTTTCGAGCAAAAGAGAGAGTGCTCGCAGTCTATGTTCTCAACCAAGAAGTTTGCCCGTAACGTCTGTTTGAATCATTTAAAGTGTACATGACATACTTTTTTTTATTTGCTTGATAAAATTTCCACAGTGTACTGATAAGAATAGCAAAAGAAATATTTCGATAGCGATTTTCCTTGCCGGTGTTTTTTAAAATGTATCAAAACTGTCAAATTTCACTTCCGGTGGGGTACAAAACTGTGAGACCAAAAACAGGAGACTGGGAATGAATTGGGACGCCATTTCAGGACTTGAAGCTTTGCGAAAAAACAGATTTCTCCAGCATTTTCTTATTTTTTCATAAACAGTGCACTTTTGTACCATTTTGTGGCGAATTTATTAGCTTAGAATCAGAAAATGTCGGAGAAATCTGTTTTTTCGCAAAGCTTTAAGTCCTGAAATGACGTCACAATCATTCCCAGTCTCCTGTTTTTTGGTCTCGCGGTTTTGTACCCCATCGGAAGTGAAATTTGACGCTTTAGGTACATTAAAAGACCGGCAAGAAAAATCGCTATCAAAATATTTGTTTTGCTTTTCTTATCAGTACACTGTGGAAATTTTATCGAGCAAAAAAAAAAAAAAAAAAAAAAAAATCTTTCATATACACTTGAGCTAGCTGTACACATTCAGGACCGAGATCACTTTTCATGGGTGCGTTACACCTGATTTAAAATTTAACTTGTCTATCATGTGATTTGTTACGTAAAATTGCACCAGGTTTTTAGTCAGTTATTTCACCCGTTTCTTTAATCTTCCAGCTCACATAAATAGGATGAAATATGAGTTAAGTGTTTGTCTTTATCTGTTTTGAGTTGGGGAGAAACTAATAGGGGTAATTTTACACAACATGATATTTAAAAGATCAATAGATGGTGTTACCAGTTGAATTGATGGTAATCTTGGCTTGAAACTGTTTGACATGTTGGCTATTTATCGTATCGTGGCGTTTAAATACTGCGGAATCTGCATTTACTTCGCTTCAAATGGCATATTTAACTTGAAAAACCGTGGAGAAAAAAAAAAGATCAGTACACATGAGTCGCTTAACCATGTGGAGTTAAAAGAGTGATGGGACCTGATCCAATTCAAATCGACAAAATGGAATGAGATACGGCACGATTTTTTGCTGTTTTACCCCAGTATCGTTGTCTTTAAATCATTACGTACTGTGAAATATATTTTGACCCCCAGTTTTTAAGTGGCGTATTACACTTACAATCTGTGGAGATCGATGTACTCAAAGGAAAATCAATTGGCCCCGTGGAGTTAAAATGAAATGCATTGTATTGGAAATGGACAGTAGGTAGGGTGAATGCGACATGGTTTTCTAGGTATTTAACTTATCACGACTTTTAAATCATTATGTACTGCGGTATTTACATTCTTCTACAATAGGCGACGAAATTAGTCGAGTAACGTTTAGAAAATGACACTTTACGATATTGAAGCATTATTAATTCTTTTTCATTTGCACCTAGCGTTAATTCTCTGATACTCAAGCCCCTCAATTCAATGTTGTGTGGGTATTGTGGGGGGAAATGTTTCCAAAACCCGAAGAAAAATCGAATTTTACTGCTAAGTGTCTCAACACTATTTCTGCTCATTGTCTTTCAAATCCAGTGTTCTTCTCGGTTAGCCATAGGGATTTGAAAGAAAAATGGATCGTGTTGGAATTCAACGGCAAGTACAATGAAGTACGGCTTGGCGTTTTTTTTAGCCTTTTTTTTGGCCTATCGTGATCTCTGCATCATTACTTACTGCGGAGTCTACATTCCCCAAGCTTGTAAATGGCGTATCACACTTAAAAATGTGTGGAGGTTTAACTGGGAGAAAAATATTTACTTGAGTTGGTTAGCACTGTAACCAGAAGAAAAGATAAATGAATCGTGTTGCGGCAACTCAAAGGAAACTTGCGGCGGTTTCAAATGCCTTGTGAAGGGTTGAATTTGGTGAGAACGTTGCTAACA
Organism: Platygyra sinensis; assembly: GCA_019787425.1. Taxonomy (NCBI): domain Eukaryota; kingdom Metazoa; phylum Cnidaria; class Anthozoa; order Scleractinia; family Merulinidae; genus Platygyra; species Platygyra sinensis. Next base: position 4,259 of record JAHPZR010035340.1, read on the forward strand.
TTGTTAATTGTTTACGCAACAGACTCACTGGTAGAAAAATAATGTTACTAAGATCGTTTGCGTCCGGCGACTTGACTCTTTTATAATCAGAGTAATTTTCCACACGCTTCATCTCTGAAACGAGGTCGGTAATCCCCATTTGTTTTTTTTTTGTTTTTTGTTTTGCATTTCTGACTCAAGTAATTCATTATCTGACTGCAGTAAGATTGACTGGAAAAATTTAGCGCAAACGCTTAGGTCGCGGGCGAATTGTTGTCTTGAAAACAATACAAATTCATTCCAAATTGCACTAGGAAATTGTGTAATTACTTGTTATAGCACGATAAAATCGAGCGAGTGATTTCGAATGGAAGGGAAAGTGCAAAGCCGGCAAGCTTTAGTTAACAGCGGCAATAAGCCTAATAACTTTAACGCTGCGTAACAATAACTACGTGATCTTCGTAAACATCGCTTTCATGAAAAATAGTTATTAGGATTTGTCAATATTCAATGAGGGTTCTACAAAACCAAGCATGTATTGATATACAAATTCCTGTTGTAGTCCATTGTTGAGAACACAATAATTCTTCTAGATCTGGAAGAGAACGATAATTAAATGAGCGTGGTATTCGATTAAGTTAGCAATATTTCCGTACCGCAGACAAGAAAGTCCATTTTATAGTTGAACGCAGTGATTAGTAGCGCGGTTTTATTTCGATTCAGACCTTCTTGCAACCCGAAGGACCATATCATTTCTTCAAGAGAAAATGAGGGGACAGTTTATTGTTTCCAACCCATTATCGCTCTATTTGCCACCGTGTGAGTCTCCTTGATGCTTATTCCAAGCCATTTCGAGGTGTTTAAAGTCGGTATTGGTTCTAAGTAAAGGATTTTGCAACCTGGAAAAATCCGCAAAAACACAAAGCCAGTGTTTCGATGTCGTCACAAAAACTACTTTTCAAAACCCTCATAGAATATATAAAGAAACAAAACACAATAAGTACCAAAGAAGTCTCTTTGGATTGGAAAAAAGATTTAATTTGTAGGTATTTTTTAAGGGTTACCTCCCTCACCTACCCTACAAGAGAGTTCATATGCAACCTCAGCTATCCCTACGGGATGTTAATAATGAAAAGCTAACATAGAAAAGTTTAAACAGATATTTGCTACGGTCTTTTAGTATGCCGTCATATTGCGTCCTCGTGACGAAAATGTTGGCGTTTGAAGGCCACGTTTTTGATCGGAAACAGGCATTTTGCTTACTTTAATTTCTTTTCTCAATATTCTAACCCCAATATTTTTCCGTCTTGCGGACTTCGCACTACAACTAGACTCCTTCAGGCATTGCCTACTTAACAAATTGATGACAGTTTTTTGTGCGTCTGTCCTGTTATTGATAATGAATTTCGTCATAACATTGTTAAAATAGCTGTGGATCCACGAGGCGATAGCCGAGTGGATCCACAGACCGTAATAAAAACTGACATCAATTTGTTTTTTTTTATGATAATAAATTGTCAAATTGTCCGCTCTCCTTTTTATAATTATAAACTCATGTGTCTATCCGCCTATTGAGAATAAAAATTAGGAAATGAGAGCGCGAAAATTTCTGTAGTTATCGTGAAAATATTAATTCATTACTTAGGTAGCAGACATTCTCCCTTTTCCAAAAGTTTTAGCAAACCTTTTAATAATGGTGAGAAAAATAATCGGAAGATGTTCGGAACACCATTCGGAAATCTTCGAAAGTATTCGGATAATATTCGAAAAGCTTCGAAAGCGTCAGAGGTTCTTCGAAAGTCTTCAAAGTTATTATTTCCTACAATCCTTTATTTAACTACTTAGAGAAAACTTTGACCTCGACTCGTGTAAGAGGGAAACAGCAAGATTCTAGAAGGAGGCCTTTCCCAACAAGAGATATGAACTTTGGCTATTGCAACCACCAACATCTTCCTGGAAAGAAAAACTGTTCAGCAGAAGCACGATATAACTAGTGCAAGTGTTAGGGAAAAAGCCTTTGTAAATGTTTGTTGGCTCTGCTCAGATAATCAGTCGCCTAGATAGCAAAACTCAGATCAAGATGTTTACTCTATTTTGCGGCCGTCATGTTGGTGGAGCGAAAAGCTTCACCAATATGGTGACTCCATACTGGGCTTTGTGAATTTGCGCAAAACATTTCGACGAATATCTGAAGTTTGGGAAAATGCAGAGCCTTTATACTTAGACAAGATTCGTCTTTACTTTTGTCCTATAACTGTACAATTGTTTTGCCTTTGTGCACTGAATAGTCATTTCGATTTATTTTTTTCTTTCCGTGACAGAAAATACGATCTATTACTGATGCTATAAGTGTTTAGAGCTGTCAAAAGTAATATTGAAAGAATTCGTAAAAAAAGTTGCTTTAACAACACAAGTCATCCTTAAAGTGCCAGTTTGTTGAAAATTGACATAATTTTGTCCCTCTTCTTTTAAGCCAAGAGTAGTCAATATAGCGTAAAACATTCTTCAAAATAAATAAAATTGAATATAACGACACTAAGGCTGGTATTGGCAACACCGATTCGCCCACGATTTAACAGCACTAGATTACGTTATGACGTCATACTCGTAGCGTCTTAAAACGTTTCGCAAAGTAAACATCCAAAGGCTATGAATTTTGCTCCTCTACAAGTAAGGAGAGAGTCCATCTCAAAAATATGGTTTCGTATTAACGCCCAAAGAGAAACTCTCAATGGTTTTGAATATCTACAAAGTGGATTTCTGCTTTGGGTACATCACGACTAAATAAAGCAGTTGCAGCAATGAACAGACACGAGGTTGGCGATCGATGGCTCCAGCGAGTGTGAAGTGAGGAAGGTCAAGAAGAGGAGCTGGGATGTTTTGTAAGAACGTTGATTTGATAAAAACGTAGATATCTAGGGTGGTATGTAGGACCTTGTTTTTGCTTCTCCTGTATTTAATCACACAACGGTGAGATTATGAAATTGTGCATGTTGGATATCATGTCCGCGAGGCCAGACATGATGACCCAGTGCACAGTAGCGTACACTGTTTTAGTGCTTACTCTGTTTATCACATGCGGTTCAAAATACTGAATACTAATTGAGTGAGACAGAGGGCATTTTTTCTTAATCACGAGGGCACTTTTGGTAATTAAGAGGTCATAATTACTTGATTGTGATTGGTTAAGCACGCCTGCAGTAAGATGGTTTCCCGCTTTAAGGTGATTCTCTAGATTTGCATTGTGCATTCCTACTGCGCACGATTTTTGCGTCATCAGCGCGGGCACATGAGCGCGCGCGCGCTGAGAAAATGTAAGAGATTTCCCTCAAAATAACCTCGACAACGAGATAAATGATCCTTTTCTCTTAAACGAGCACGGTGAGCCCCACTTTTTATTTTATAAATTCAATGAAAACATTATCCTCAATAACTGCTAAAAAATTGGCAGAAATCTAAGGCTACTTTTTTGGCAAATGAAATAATTGCTGCAGATAGAAAAATGACGGGCCCAACAGAGCAAGTCTAAATTATGTTTCCTTTAAAGGATAAAAATATTAATTAATAATGCAGGGTATTTAAAGCCATTTTTTTCTGGGACGTAGATGAATAAACAATCTAAGAAAGTGAAACACTGTGTGATATAACGCGCTGCATTGAAAAATAATCGAGCTTATTTGTTGCGCAACAAATAGTCACCTTAATAACCAAAAGTCACTTAAATAACCATATTTGTCAGTATTGTGGCATGAAAACAGGCACGGTGACCACCTCTTTTTATTACGTTTTTAACATCTCCTTGTACTTTTTAAGACATGCATCGCTTTTGAGTTTGATCTAAACACGGTTTTTTCATCTTAACGTCAAAGAAAATCAACATGCAACAAAGCGCAGTCTTTTGGTGTAAAGCAAAATGATATTTCCGATCAAAAAATGCCTGTAAAAAGTTCGAGTGGGTACAATTGGTGTCCTACTAAAGCAAAGAGTTACAGAACATCATGGTCGCCAACTGGCTGAATTTTTTTTTTCCGTTTTGCTTTAAGTCGCGTTATTAGTATTACAGGTTACCTTTTTGGCCTAAAAAACAGCGTAAATTGTGTTGGTAAGTTTTCACAGTGGAAAGGAGAGTTTTAGATTCAAGAAGATATGAGAGCTCGTTTGGACACTTCGATCGATGAAGTAGTTTCACGCCGTTGCAAACTTCGCAAACAGGTGGATAATTAGATTGCTTAAATTTTTTGTTTGTAAAGAAATTGATTTGAGTGAAGTGAACTTGCTGTGTTTTGCTTACTAGTATTGCAGGCTTTTCCGTGCTACTACTAGCCTGTTCTTTAATTGACAATCTGCAAACCCGTTTACGCGACGGCAAGACCTTACAAGTTGTCCTCTGTACAAAATTTTGCCCTTTATGTGATAAACAAGAATTCCCAAGCGCTGCCGGGCAATTAAGGCCGGATGAATTTCACTTGTACTTTCAACGTTTTCCAAATTGCCCTCGTCGCTTTGACACTCGGGCACTTTTGTGAACACTTTGAAAATACTCGTAAAACTTATACTTAATTACCTCCGCGCCCGTGCTTTTACATATACAAATTAGCGATCGGGCGCTTATTTAGTTTTTTTCCTTGTTATACCCTCCTTTTTATACCCCTGTACCCTCAGCCGTCTCTTTCTTCGGTTCAACTTTTATTAGAGCCTCCGGTTGCTTTGCGCTCGTTTAACAGTTCATGTTCATTCGCTTTTGTTGTTTAGGCATCCTGTTGTCTATATACTTGATCGGTTCCGTTGTGTGCAGGCGTTTGTTTGCTTTGCGCTCGTTTCGGTTTTCTTTGATCAATTAGTGTTATTGCTTAAGCAGGGGACATATATCCCTTAATGGAACTCTATTACAGTTGCAAAATGTAATAAAACTAGCGAGTGCCGAAGCTCCACAACTTTGTGGCTTTTTCTTTGCTTTTATCGTAAACAAGCATAAACCATGTAAATGCGGGTGCCGAACCTCCTAGTTTGTTTTAATATCAAAGAAGGTATCTCTCTCATTTTTGGAGGTGTTCCTTCGTTTTGATAACATTTTTCATAAACCTGCTTTGTCAAACTCATTTTATCTTGCAAATGCTTTTTTAGTCACAGCATTTAAGTTTTTGACTCAAGCAGACCACAGCTTGAGAAAGTTTCCAGGTACCGTAACTTTATCTTAATCCTTCCATTATTTCTATAACTTGATTTACATGTACATTACAATTGGCAAATGAAGAAAGTTAAGATGGCAATGTTTTTTGTCTGTTTGCCCTGGATAATTACCCAAGAATGTTATTAGAACAATTTTCATGCTATAAACAATGCCATGATGAATGCATAATAGTTAAAAAAGCACTGATGACAATCGTTTATCTAATAAAAATCTGTAAACAGTTTTGCAGGGTTGTTCGTAATGTTCTTCCTCAGGGTGGAAGTGTTTAAAGTTGTCATTCTTTATACGGTTGTTGTTGTAATTGGATACTGTATGTTCTTGGATGTCCCGAGTGTTGTTACAACGACTACAAGATGAGGAAAAGGTTCTTACTCCATATAATGTGATGAATAAACAAACACAAACATTCTATCACTATGATTGTGTTTCGATACATTTCGATTTTGTTTGTGATACTACTCAACTCTTGAATATTAATCTTACGACTGCAAATCTTCTTTTCTCAACTTTGGGCATTATTTTCCAATTCTTTTCTGTTTTAATTTTTTTTTAGTCTGGTTTCGAATATTGTTAGTATTCAAATTTTTTTTTTTCGTTCGGTCTTTAGATTATTTACTTGTTGTTTACGACACTCTTCCCTTAATTTCCACTTTATTCGCTTGGATTTCCCACAGGATCTTCTTAAGTTGGTTCTTCTTCTCCAATATCTTTCCATATTGTCGAACCCTGACAGGAAGCCAGGCATGTATATTGGACGTTTAAAATAAGGCACCTTAAAGTGTTTAGAGCAGAGCCCAGAATTACCGATAACTTTAAGCTTAAAAAAAAAAAAATTCCACCCGCTTATCGAGCACGTTCTGTTAATATGGGACTCCTGAGAAAGAGACTCTAGTATTGAGATCAGCAATATTATTGAAACCATGGCAGCACAACTTTTTCCCGGCATTATTTAACTGAATATTTACCTATCAGTAGTAATAAAAGACAAGAAACATGCGATTTTTAGTAGAGCTTTTTAGCCATGGGAAGGTTTTCCTTACGGGGATGACGTCATTAGGACCATGCCTCCTACTGCTTGGTAGGAATATGACCGATTTATGGCGGACGCAAAATTGCGAGAAATACCGTGGAAAAAAAAAAACCGGACTTCTAGTTCTTGCACAGGCAGACCACCCTATGTGTTCGTTGTTTAATTACGTTTATATGAAACGAAGAGAATAGGCTGATAATCTATAAGGGTTATGAATAAAGCTCTGAAAATTGCAGATCTAAATCACATCTCGGTCAAAACAAAAGACCTCAATTTTTTGCGTCCGCCATAAATCGGTTATATTCCTACCGAGCAGAGGGACAATGTAATTCTGTCCTAGGATATTCTTGTCCAGCACACGCCAATCAAAACGACAGTCTCATGACATCGATCTACCAAACGAAAATGTCTCTTTACGAAATGGGAGTCGTTCACTCCACGAAAGTACAAAATACTCAGTACAAAAGAACAAAATGCTCTCGCTCCATCACTTATCGTTACCTCCGTCTTTGTTCATCTGGTTCCTTGCTACAATTTGCCCTCGACGATCCTCGAGAACTCCATCTTCACAACGGCTACCCACAAGGCATAATCAACTACCATATCAACGATGTTTTAAACAAAGCCAGACATCAGCCTAACAACCCTCTGTCTACAGATATCGTTATCCTGCTTCCTTGCTTATTTTTGCAAAGCAACCAAATCGCGAAACGCCTGAGACCATGTCTGTACAAATTCTACTCTTGCATTAATCTAAAGATCCTTGCAAGGACCCCATTAATCGTTTACAACAATTCAGAATTGCTAGGATTGTAGTGGTTCTTACGTTGGTAAAGCTAAAAGACGGCTTAATGATACTCATTTAGGAAAACCTAACACTTTGAGGCCCTCGCTAAAAATTACAATACCTCAGCCATTGCTGAGCACGTCAAAACTACTGGACATAACATCAACTTAACCTTAACTTAATGTGGGCTTGCCCAGGCAAAAAGCGTTTATCTGCAGGTAAAGGAGACTATCAGTACAATGCCTCCTTTTAGCTTTTATGTGCTACATTATGGTAACCAGCATTTCAGCGGACTTAATAAGAAAGAAACTGTTCCTATTCAAATCAGTGTCCATCTTGAATTTTCCGGATGTGCTCTCTTCATCTATGTCAAGTACGTAATAAATAATTATTTATTACAAAATGATTTTACTAAAGAACGAATTCAGCCACTTAGAGGGTTTCAATAAGCAACCATATTTGGACATCAGAACCTATGCATAACATTTTAACCAAAAGATCCTTATTTTTTTCTGTTTTTCAATGCAGTAAAAAGAAGAACTCTATAATGAACGAGTTCTGCTCTTTTTTTATTCAACCACCTTTTTTGTGTTCATCCAATAGATCATTTCCGTATTGTCGAAACGAGTCTAAATGTGAAACCATTCATAGGACTTCTCGTGGGGTAAAGTCTGCATACGAGCCAAGAGGCCCATCAGGCCGGAGCTTATCCCGATTTCCTTAGCATGAAGCGACTGAGAGTATTTCTACTCCCCCCTGGATGGGATGCTAGTCCATTGCAGGGTTACCCCCAGCATTAAATTCGCCGATACCCATTCATACACCTGGGTGGAGAGAGGCACTGTGAGAGTAAAGTGTCTTGCCCAAGAACACAACACAATGTCCCCGGCCAGGGCTTGAACCCAGACCGCTCGATCCGGAGACAAGCGCGCTAACCATGAGGCCACCGCGCCTCCCAACTTCTCGTACATGTTCAACAACTTATTTCCATATGAAAGGTTTCACAGGAGGACTCGTTTTGAAACGAAGGCAACGAGAAAAGCATCCATGAGCTGCTCACAGGGACCTTTTATTTGGGCAAGGGATAGTTCTGAATTAGGTTAATTGTCTGAAGATGATCGCAAGATCGAAAACGTTTAGTCAAACATTTTAACAGTTTTTACCTTTTACTATTTTATAACCTTACCGGCGAAATGCACATAGGTTAATTGTATTACAAGTTTTCTGGCCTCAATAGCCGTGACTTACAAACTGAATGAAAATGATTGATTTTCAGCCCGTTATGTCGTCTCTCTTATTCTGTTAAACACCAAGATATTTGAAGAAAGAAACACTGCATAGCGTTTTTACTTTTACTAAGGCCTACTTATTTGCAACAGTGGGGCAAATTCCCTTTCTTATGCCTCACCGAACTATTTTTGATTTTTGTGGACATTGGCCAATAAAAAATTTTGCGCTTACCAGGGAGCGCAGAAATAAGCACAAGAATCTTCTCAAAGTATACTTTAAGAAGATTTTTAGGGGCCCTTCCTTTTTTGTCCCTTATATACGTACACTCTTCTGTCGGGTCTCTGGCTTAACAATTTTGAAGTCAGCTTTTAAGTTGTTGGAAAAAGCCGTTTATCAATAAGAGAATATATGAACTGAAAGATGTTAAAGTTATTCCGAAAACAGCATCTGATACCCATGGTCATGATATCGACTTCATTAGCGACTCAGAATTGTTTTCTTCGATAACAAAAAAAAAAAAACAAAAAACAAAAAAAAAAACAACATTTTATCACTTGTCAATGAAGTCTTAATCACCTGGCTCCGCTTGTAACAACGCTGATCAGACGACCCAGCATAATCAGTGAAAGAAAAGGAGATTACCCACTAAAAACTACAGATAAAGAAGGGTTATAAGTTAATGCGAAAACAGAATAACTCTACAGAAATAGCTATGTAATTAATCGAGATCAACGTTGTAGGAATTGAGAGGTAGACAAATAAGGGAAACATGAATAAGATAAGAAAGGCTGAACAAACTGAATACAATTTAAATAAAGAGAAAATGTTTACTTAAATCTTCTCAACACAAATTTAAATCCAAAAGGTATTATTTCCGGATACTAACAGATATATTGTACTTTTACTATCGAACTTTAATGTTCTAGCAGTTCGATTCTCCATCAGCCTGCAAAAAAAACAAAAAACAAAAAAAACAAAACAAAAGTAAGAAAGCAAAACAGATAAAACATCTCTTTCATGACAATAAACGGAGACAAAAGTGTTTTGCATCGCGTTGGGTTTACTGTGCATGTTTTGTTTCGTTTGAAACAGTAATTAGCAATGGAAATTTCACTAAAGCAGAACTATTTAGACAAGCTACATATATTACTGAAATATAGATATGTTTTTTTTTGTTGCCATTTGTTTTTGTGATTCTTATTTAATATTCGCTTTCATTAGCATGTTAATGCTCAAAGTAATCTTTATCCCTGTTGAACTGCAAGCCCCACCTTGGCTGAATGGGAAATAAGAAAACAGCGGATTGGTATTAATATTGTTACACACTCTGGCCGAGAAAAAGTGAGGGCATTCAAGGCCGGCATAAGCATAAGCACAAACATAAGCCTAACATAAGCATAAGCAAGTGAGAACACCTGGCACATAAGCATAAGCATAAGCAGAAGAACGAACCCACTTATTTGTCATATGCTGTTCTCACTTGCGCATAAGCATAAGCATAAGCACAAGAAAAACGAACACGTTTGTTTTTGTTGTGCTTATGCTTATGCGCTTATGCTTATGCGCAAGTGAGAACAGCATAAGACAAATAAGTTGGTTCGTTCTTCTGCTTATGCTTATGCTTCAGTGCTTATGTCGAGTGTGTTCTCACTTGTTATGCTTATGTTATGCTTATGCGCTAGTGAGAACCAGCCTTAACAAAGGTGAAAATTTCACCGGCATAATTTGCGCGCCTAGTCGAACCATTTTATCAACGCTTCTCACACGTGACCTTTTCATCCCTGCTTGTTGAAGGGAATGGCGCTCCTTTTTCGAACTCAAATATCCTTTACATTATTTTGTTCTTCTTTTTTATCTAGAATCACACCTTGTTGCAATGCTTACATAACATATTAATTGACAGATATTGGCAGTAAAACTGACTAACAATTTACATTGCGCAAATAAAAATAACAATACAGCTATTATATTATCGATACTCTTTTGTCTGTTTTAGAAAGAGAAAAAAAAGTGTTTAAAATGAAAAAAAAAACATTGGAAAATAAAAATAAAAAGAATAAAAAACACCCACGAGAGCAAAACAAGAAAAAAAAAAACAAAAACAAAAACAAAAAACAGAAACAGAAACACACATGTGAACGTGTCGTGGAGCTTCGTGTTTACAAATTGATTTGTGATTTGCATTTGCTTTTCTCTATTAATAATTTGCGTTTTAGGTATGCAAAGAAGGCTTCGAAGTAGTAATTGTCCCCGTTTCTTGAAGCACAGTAGATGCAATACTTGGCAATTATTAAGCACAGGTCTAAACCGAGTTGTTGGCTTGAGTATTAGTGCTGATTACTTGCTCGTCTAGGTTCGACTGCAGCATTTTTCTCTCAGCTGTAGGAGGCTCAAGTTTCTGATTCTAAATTCGTAGGTGTGTTTGGGTTAGATTGTTTTAAAAAGCGAATCCATTTTTGAGGAATTGAGCGGCATAAGCTATAATATGTGGGGAAATCAGTTTTGTTTGTCAACTTGCGGTAAAAATCATTGAAAGTTAAGTTATTAATAAAGCGATTAATCCACAGGATTAAGTCTAGTTTTTGTTCTTTGCTTTCTGGAATATGTTGGCTTATCAGGTAAACAAGACGTCTTTGTAAAATTTAATGAGAATAAAGACTTAAAGACATTTTAAATAATTGTTGCATTGGTAAAATCGAAAGAGGCATGTGGCTCCAATTTGCATTACCACAACTTTCATGAAGTCTTTTTAGCCAAGTGACCTTAAGGACCTTGTTCATTATTTCGAAACCTGCTAGGTCTAAGCCACTCTTGATTTTCGGACAAATCATTGTGGTGTGTTTGATTTTAGGTTTTGCATTCCACACAAACTCGGAGGCAGCCGCACTTAAATTTGCACTTCAGAGTTAATTTTCTGCTTCACCATTTGTGTCCCTAGTGCTACGCGGCACAACATTTATATGTATCCTCTCAATATAAACCAGAGACAAGGAATAACGCTGCAAAGAGAAGTGGTTGCAGATGTATTGTAACTGACTAGCTTAGAAGGAGCAAGGCAGTTGAGAATTGTTAGTCGACAATACAAGGTGAGGTTTCTTGTCGTCCAAAGGTTTAGAAGTGCTAACTAATTAAAAGTGCTAATTAAACCCATGAACAACCCACTGGGCGTTAGCCCTGGTAAAGGGAATCCAGGAACCACACGAGGCAAAGAAAAAATCTTTTGACCTCGGTGGGAATCGAACCCACGACCTCCGGATTAGATCTACCGTTACTCTGCCGACTGAGCTACGAGGTCGGGCAGAGAAAGTCGGTGACGATTTAAGGTGGTGAATCGCGGCGAAAAGAACGTAAGGGTACATATGAATGTTGTGCCGCGTAGCACTAGGAGCACAAATGGTGAAACAGAGAATTTACTCTGAAGTGTAAATTTAAGTGCGGCTGCCTCCGAGTTTGTGTGGAATGCAAAACCTAAAATCAAACACACCACAATGATTTGTCCGAAAATCAAGAGTGGCTTAGACCTAGCAGGTTTCGAAATAATGAACAAGGTCCTTAAGGTCACTTGGCTAAAAAGACTTCATGAAAGTTGTGGTAATGCAAATTGGAGCCACATGCCTCTTTCGATTTTACCAATGCAACAATTATTTAAAATGTCTTTAAGTCTTTATTCTCATTAAATTTTACAAAGACGTCTTCTTTACCTGATAAGCCAACATATTCCAGAAAGCAAAGAACAAAAACTAGACTTAATCCTGTGGATTAATCGCTTTATTAATAACTTAACTTTCAATGATTTTTACCGCAAGTTGACAAACAAAACTGATTTCCCAACATATTATAGCTTATGCCGCTCAATTCCTCAAAAATGGATTCGCTTTTTAAAACAATCTAACCCAAACACACCTACAAATTTAGAATCAGAAACTTGAGCCTCCTACAGCTGAGAGAAAAATGCTGCAGTCGAACCTAGACGAGCAAGTAATCAGCACTAATACTCAAGCCAACAACTCGGTTTAGACCTGCGCTTAATAATTGCCAAGTATTGCATCTACTGTGCTTCAAGAAACGGGGACAATTACTACTTCGAAGCCTTCTTTGCATACCTAAAACGCAAATTATTAATAGAGAAAAGCAAATGCAAATCACAAATCAATTTGTAAACACGAAGCTCCACGACACGTTCACATGTGTGTTTCTGTTTCTGTTTTTTGTTTTTGTTTTTTTTTTTTTTCTTGTTTTGCTCTCGTGGGTGTTTTTTGTTCTTTTTATTTTTATTTTCCAATGTTTTTTTTTCATTTTAAACACTTTTTTTTCTCTTTCTAAAACAGACAAAAGAGTATCGATAATATAATAGCTGTATTGTTATTTTTAGTTGCGCAATGTAAACTGTTAGTCAGTTTTACAGCCAATATCTGTAAATTAATATGTTATGTAAGCATTGCAACAAGGTCTGATATCTAGATAAAAAAGAAGAACAAAATAAATGTAAAGGATATTTGAGTTCGAAAAAGGAGCGCCATTCCCTTCAACAAGCAGGGATGAAAAGGTCACGTGTGAGAAGCGTTGATAAAATGGTTCGACTAGGCGCGCAAATTATGCCGGTGAAATTTTCACCTTTGTTAAGGCTGGTTCTCACTAGCGCATAAGCATAACATAAGCATAACAAGTGAGAACACACTCGACATAAGCACTGAAGCATAAGCATAAGCAGAAGAACGAACCAACTTATTTGTCTTATGCTGTTCTCACTAGCGCATAAGCATAAGCGCATAAGCATAAGCACAACAAAAACAAACGTGTTCGTTTTTCTTGTGCTTATGCTTATGCTTATGCGCAAGTGAGAACAGCATATGACAAATAAGTGGGTTCGTTCTTCTGCTTATGCTTATGATTATGTCCCGGGTGTTCTCACTTGCTTATGCTTATGTTAGGCTTTTGTTTGTGCTTATGCTTATGCCGGCCTTTAATGCCCTCACTTTTTCTCGGCCAGAGTGTGTAACAATATTAATACCAATCCGCTGTTTTCTTATTTCCCATTCAGCCAAGGTGGGGCTTGCATTTCAACAGGGATAAAGATTACTTTGAGCATTAACATGCTAATAAAAGCGAATATTAAATAAGAATCACAAAAACAAATGGCAACAAAAAAAAAACATATGAAATTTCCATTGCTAATTACTGTTTCAAACGAAACAAAACATGCACAGTAAACCCAACGCGATGCAAAACACTTTTGTCTCCGTTTCTTGTCGTGAAAGCGATATTTTATCTGTTTTGCTTTCTTACTTTTGTTTTTTTTTGTTTTTTGTTTTTTTTGCAGGCTGATGGAGAATCGAACTGCTAGAACATTAAAGTTCGATAGTAAAAGTACAATATATCTGTTAGTATCCGGAAATAACCTTTTGGATTTAAATTTGTGTTGAGAAGATTTAAGTAAACATTTTATCTTTATTTAAATTGTATTCAGTTTGTTCAGCCTTTCTTATCTTATTCATGTTTCCCTTATTTGTCTACCTCTCAATTCCTACAACGTTGATCTCGATTAATTACATAGCTATTTCTGTAGAGTTATTCTGTTTTCGCATTAACTTATAACCCTTCTTTATCTGTAGTTTTTAGTGGGTAATCTCCTTTTCTTTCACTGATTATGCTGGGTCGTCTGATCAGCGTTGTTACAAGCGGAGCCAGGTGATTAAGACTTCATTGACAAGTGATAAAATGTTGTTTTTTTTTTGTTTGTTTGTTTGTTTTTTTTTGTTATCGAAGAAAACAATTCTGAGTCGCTAATGAAGTCGATATCATGACCATGGGTATCAGATGCTGTTTTCGGAATAACTTTAACATCTTTCAGTTCATATATTCTCTTATTGATAAACGGCTTTTTCCAACAACTTAAAAGCTGACTTCAAAATTGTTAAGCCAGAGACCCGACAGAAGAGTGTACGTATATAAGGGACAAAAAAGGAAGGGCCCCTAAAAATCTTCTTAAAGTATACTTTGAGAAGATTCTTGTGCTTATTTCTGCGCTCGCTGGTAAGCGCAAAATTTTTTATTGGCCAATGTCCACAAAAATCAAAAATAGTTCGGTGAGGCATAAGAAAGGGAATTTGCCCCACTGTTGCAAATAAGTAGGCCTTAGTAAAAGTAAAAACGCTATGCAGTGTTTCTTTCTTCAAATATCTTGGTGTTTAACAGAATAAGAGAGACGACATAACGGGCTGAAAATCAATCATTCTCATTCAGTTTGTAAGTCACGGCTATTGAGGCCAGAAAACTTGTAATAGCAATTAACCTATGTGCATTTCGCCGGTAAGGTTATAAAATAGTAAAAGGTAAAAACTGTTAAAATGTTTGACTAAACGTTTTCGATCTTGCGATCATCTTCAGACAATTAACCTAATTCAGAACTATCCCTTGCCCAAATAAAAGGTCCCTGTGAGCAGCTCATGGATGCTTTTCTCGTTGCCTTCGTTTCAAAACGAGTCCTCCTGTGAAACCTTTCATATGGAAATAAGTTGTTGAACATGTACGAGAAGTTGGGAGGCGCGGTGGCCTCATGGTTAGCGCGCTTGTCTCCGGATCGAGCGGTCTGGGTTCAAGCCCTGGCCGGGGACATTGTGTTGTGTTCTTGGGCAAGACACTTTACTCTCACAGTGCCTCTCTCCACCCAGGTGTATGAATGGGTATCGGCGAATTTAATGCTGGGGGGTAACCCTGCAATGGACTAGCATCCCATCCAGGGGGGAGTAGAAATACTCTCAGTCGCTTCATGCTAAGGAAATCGGGATAAGCTCCGGCCTGATGGGCCTCTTGGCTCGTATGCAGACTTTACCCCACGAGAAGTCCTATGAATGGTTTCACATTTAGACTCGTTTCGACAATACGGAAATGATCTATTGGATGAACACAAAAAAGGTGGTTGAATAAAAAAAGAGCAGAACTCGTTCATTATAGAGTTCTTCTTTTTACTGCATTGAAAAACAGAAAAAAATAAGGATCTTTTGGTTAAAATGTTATGCATAGGTTCTGATGTCCAAATATGGTTGCTTATTGAAACCCTCTAAGTGGCTGAATTCGTTCTTTAGTAAAATCATTTTGTAATAAATAATTATTTATTACGTACTTGACATAGATGAAGAGAGCACATCCGGAAAATTCAAGATGGACACTGATTTGAATAGGAACAGTTTCTTTCTTATTAAGTCCGCTGAAATGCTGGTTACCATAATGTAGCACATAAAAGCTAAAAGGAGGCATTGTACTGATAGTCTCCTTTACCTGCAGATAAACGCTTTTTGCCTGGGCAAGCCCACATTAAGTTAAGGTTAAGTTGATGTTATGTCCAGTAGTTTTGACGTGCTCAGCAATGGCTGAGGTATTGTAATTTTTAGCGAGGGCCTCAAAGTGTTAGGTTTTCCTAAATGAGTATCATTAAGCCGTCTTTTAGCTTTACCAACGTAAGAACCACTACAATCCTAGCAATTCTGAATTGTTGTAAACGATTAATGGGGTCCTTGCAAGGATCTTTAGATTAATGCAAGAGTAGAATTTGTACAGACATGGTCTCAGGCGTTTCGCGATTTGGTTGCTTTGCAAAAATAAGCAAGGAAGCAGGATAACGATATCTGTAGACAGAGGGTTGTTAGGCTGATGTCTGGCTTTGTTTAAAACATCGTTGATATGGTAGTTGATTATGCCTTGTGGGTAGCCGTTGTGAAGATGGAGTTCTCGAGGATCGTCGAGGGCAAATTGTAGCAAGGAACCAGATGAACAAAGACGGAGGTAACGATAAGTGATGGAGCGAGAGCATTTTGTTCTTTTGTACTGAGTATTTTGTACTTTCGTGGAGTGAACGACTCCCATTTCGTAAAGAGACATTTTCGTTTGGTAGATCGATGTCATGAGACTGTCGTTTTGATTGCGTGTGCTGGACAAGAATATCCTAGGACAGAATTACATTGTCCCTCTGCTCGGTAGGAATATAACCGATTTATGGCGGACGCAAAAAATTGAGGTCTTTTGTTTTGACCGAGATGTGATTTAGATCTGCAATTTTCAGAGCTTTATTCATAACCCTTATAGATTATCAGCCTATTCTCTTCGTTTCATATAAACGTAATTAAACAACGAACACATAGGGTGGTCTGCCTGTGCAAGAACTAGAAGTCCGGTTTTTTTTTTTCCACGGTATTTCTCGCAATTTTGCGTCCGCCATAAATCGGTCATATTCCTACCAAGCAGTAGGAGGCATGGTCCTAATGACGTCATCCCCGTAAGGAAAACCTTCCCATGGCTAAAAAGCTCTACTAAAAATCGCATGTTTCTTGTCTTTTATTACTACTGATAGGTAAATATTCAGTTAAATAATGCCGGGAAAAAGTTGTGCTGCCATGGTTTCAATAATATTGCTGATCTCAATACTAGAGTCTCTTTCTCAGGAGTCCCATATTAACAGAACGTGCTCGATAAGCGGGTGGATTTTTTTTTTTTTAAGCTTAAAGTTATCGGTAATTCTGGGCTCTGCTCTAAACACTTTAAGGTGCCTTATTTTAAACGTCCAATATACATGCCTGGCTTCCTGTCAGGGTTCGACAATATGGAAAGATATTGGAGAAGAAGAACCAACTTAAGAAGATCCTGTGGGAAATCCAAGCGAATAAAGTGGAAATTAAGGGAAGAGTGTCGTAAACAACAAGTAAATAATCTAAAGACCGAACGAAAAAAAAAAATTTGAATACTAACAATATTCGAAACCAGACTAAAAAAAAATTAAAACAGAAAAGAATTGGAAAATAATGCCCAAAGTTGAGAAAAGAAGATTTGCAGTCGTAAGATTAATATTCAAGAGTTGAGTAGTATCACAAACAAAATCGAAATGTATCGAAACACAATCATAGTGATAGAATGTTTGTGTTTGTTTATTCATCACATTATATGGAGTAAGAACCTTTTCCTCATCTTGTAGTCGTTGTAACAACACTCGGGACATCCAAGAACATACAGTATCCAATTACAACAACAACCGTATAAAGAATGACAACTTTAAACACTTCCACCCTGAGGAAGAACATTACGAACAACCCTGCAAAACTGTTTACAGATTTTTATTAGATAAACGATTGTCATCAGTGCTTTTTTAACTATTATGCATTCATCATGGCATTGTTTATAGCATGAAAATTGTTCTAATAACATTCTTGGGTAATTATCCAGGGCAAACAGACAAAAAACATTGCCATCTTAACTTTCTTCATTTGCCAATTGTAATGTACATGTAAATCAAGTTATAGAAATAATGGAAGGATTAAGATAAAGTTACGGTACCTGGAAACTTTCTCAAGCTGTGGTCTGCTTGAGTCAAAAACTTAAATGCTGTGACTAAAAAAGCATTTGCAAGATAAAATGAGTTTGACAAAGCAGGTTTATGAAAAATGTTATCAAAACGAAGGAACACCTCCAAAAATGAGAGAGATACCTTCTTTGATATTAAAACAAACTAGGAGGTTCGGCACCCGCATTTACATGGTTTATGCTTGTTTACGATAAAAGCAAAGAAAAAGCCACAAAGTTGTGGAGCTTCGGCACTCGCTAGTTTTATTACATTTTGCAACTGTAATAGAGTTCCATTAAGGGATATATGTCCCCTGCTTAAGCAATAACACTAATTGATCAAAGAAAACCGAAACGAGCGCAAAGCAAACAAACGCCTGCACACAACGGAACCGATCAAGTATATAGACAACAGGATGCCTAAACAACAAAAGCGAATGAACATGAACTGTTAAACGAGCGCAAAGCAACCGGAGGCTCTAATAAAAGTTGAACCGAAGAAAGAGACGGCTGAGGGTACAGGGGTATAAAAAGGAGGGTATAACAAGGAAAAAAACTAAATAAGCGCCCGATCGCTAATTTGTATATGTAAAAGCACGGGCGCGGAGGTAATTAAGTATAAGTTTTACGAGTATTTTCAAAGTGTTCACAAAAGTGCCCGAGTGTCAAAGCGACGAGGGCAATTTGGAAAACGTTGAAAGTACAAGTGAAATTCATCCGGCCTTAATTGCCCGGCAGCGCTTGGGAATTCTTGTTTATCACATAAAGGGCAAAATTTTGTACAGAGGACAACTTGTAAGGTCTTGCCGTCGCGTAAACGGGTTTGCAGATTGTCAATTAAAGAACAGGCTAGTAGTAGCACGGAAAAGCCTGCAATACTAGTAAGCAAAACACAGCAAGTTCACTTCACTCAAATCAATTTCTTTACAAACAAAAAATTTAAGCAATCTAATTATCCACCTGTTTGCGAAGTTTGCAACGGCGTGAAACTACTTCATCGATCGAAGTGTCCAAACGAGCTCTCATATCTTCTTGAATCTAAAACTCTCCTTTCCACTGTGAAAACTTACCAACACAATTTACGCTGTTTTTTAGGCCAAAAAGGTAACCTGTAATACTAATAACGCGACTTAAAGCAAAACGGAAAAAAAAAATTCAGCCAGTTGGCGACCATGATGTTCTGTAACTCTTTGCTTTAGTAGGACACCAATTGTACCCACTCGAACTTTTTACAGGCATTTTTTGATCGGAAATATCATTTTGCTTTACACCAAAAGACTGCGCTTTGTTGCATGTTGATTTTCTTTGACGTTAAGATGAAAAAACCGTGTTTAGATCAAACTCAAAAGCGATGCATGTCTTAAAAAGTACAAGGAGATGTTAAAAACGTAATAAAAAGAGGTGGTCACCGTGCCTGTTTTCATGCCACAATACTGACAAATATGGTTATTTAAGTGACTTTTGGTTATTAAGGTGACTATTTGTTGCGCAACAAATAAGCTCGATTATTTTTCAATGCAGCGCGTTATATCACACAGTGTTTCACTTTCTTAGATTGTTTATTCATCTACGTCCCAGAAAAAAATGGCTTTAAATACCCTGCATTATTAATTAATATTTTTATCCTTTAAAGGAAACATAATTTAGACTTGCTCTGTTGGGCCCGTCATTTTTCTATCTGCAGCAATTATTTCATTTGCCAAAAAAGTAGCCTTAGATTTCTGCCAATTTTTTAGCAGTTATTGAGGATAATGTTTTCATTGAATTTATAAAATAAAAAGTGGGGCTCACCGTGCTCGTTTAAGAGAAAAGGATCATTTATCTCGTTGTCGAGGTTATTTTGAGGGAAATCTCTTACATTTTCTCAGCGCGCGCGCGCTCATGTGCCCGCGCTGATGACGCAAAAATCGTGCGCAGTAGGAATGCACAATGCAAATCTAGAGAATCACCTTAAAGCGGGAAACCATCTTACTGCAGGCGTGCTTAACCAATCACAATCAAGTAATTATGACCTCTTAATTACCAAAAGTGCCCTCGTGATTAAGAAAAAATGCCCTCTGTCTCACTCAATTAGTATTCAGTATTTTGAACCGCATGTGATAAACAGAGTAAGCACTAAAACAGTGTACGCTACTGTGCACTGGGTCATCATGTCTGGCCTCGCGGACATGATATCCAACATGCACAATTTCATAATCTCACCGTTGTGTGATTAAATACAGGAGAAGCAAAAACAAGGTCCTACATACCACCCTAGATATCTACGTTTTTATCAAATCAACGTTCTTACAAAACATCCCAGCTCCTCTTCTTGACCTTCCTCACTTCACACTCGCTGGAGCCATCGATCGCCAACCTCGTGTCTGTTCATTGCTGCAACTGCTTTATTTAGTCGTGATGTACCCAAAGCAGAAATCCACTTTGTAGATATTCAAAACCATTGAGAGTTTCTCTTTGGGCGTTAATACGAAACCATATTTTTGAGATGGACTCTCTCCTTACTTGTAGAGGAGCAAAATTCATAGCCTTTGGATGTTTACTTTGCGAAACGTTTTAAGACGCTACGAGTATGACGTCATAACGTAATCTAGTGCTGTTAAATCGTGGGCGAATCGGTGTTGCCAATACCAGCCTTAGTGTCGTTATATTCAATTTTATTTATTTTGAAGAATGTTTTACGCTATATTGACTACTCTTGGCTTAAAAGAAGAGGGACAAAATTATGTCAATTTTCAACAAACTGGCACTTTAAGGATGACTTGTGTTGTTAAAGCAACTTTTTTTACGAATTCTTTCAATATTACTTTTGACAGCTCTAAACACTTATAGCATCAGTAATAGATCGTATTTTCTGTCACGGAAAGAAAAAAATAAATCGAAATGACTATTCAGTGCACAAAGGCAAAACAATTGTACAGTTATAGGACAAAAGTAAAGACGAATCTTGTCTAAGTATAAAGGCTCTGCATTTTCCCAAACTTCAGATATTCGTCGAAATGTTTTGCGCAAATTCACAAAGCCCAGTATGGAGTCACCATATTGGTGAAGCTTTTCGCTCCACCAACATGACGGCCGCAAAATAGAGTAAACATCTTGATCTGAGTTTTGCTATCTAGGCGACTGATTATCTGAGCAGAGCCAACAAACATTTACAAAGGCTTTTTCCCTAACACTTGCACTAGTTATATCGTGCTTCTGCTGAACAGTTTTTCTTTCCAGGAAGATGTTGGTGGTTGCAATAGCCAAAGTTCATATCTCTTGTTGGGAAAGGCCTCCTTCTAGAATCTTGCTGTTTCCCTCTTACACGAGTCGAGGTCAAAGTTTTCTCTAAGTAGTTAAATAAAGGATTGTAGGAAATAATAACTTTGAAGACTTTCGAAGAACCTCTGACGCTTTCGAAGCTTTTCGAATATTATCCGAATACTTTCGAAGATTTCCGAATGGTGTTCCGAACATCTTCCGATTATTTTTCTCACCATTATTAAAAGGTTTGCTAAAACTTTTGGAAAAGGGAGAATGTCTGCTACCTAAGTAATGAATTAATATTTTCACGATAACTACAGAAATTTTCGCGCTCTCATTTCCTAATTTTTATTCTCAATAGGCGGATAGACACATGAGTTTATAATTATAAAAAGGAGAGCGGACAATTTGACAATTTATTATCATAAAAAAAAACAAATTGATGTCAGTTTTTATTACGGTCTGTGGATCCACTCGGCTATCGCCTCGTGGATCCACAGCTATTTTAACAATGTTATGACGAAATTCATTATCAATAACAGGACAGACGCACAAAAAACTGTCATCAATTTGTTAAGTAGGCAATGCCTGAAGGAGTCTAGTTGTAGTGCGAAGTCCGCAAGACGGAAAAATATTGGGGTTAGAATATTGAGAAAAGAAATTAAAGTAAGCAAAATGCCTGTTTCCGATCAAAAACGTGGCCTTCAAACGCCAACATTTTCGTCACGAGGACGCAATATGACGGCATACTAAAAGACCGTAGCAAATATCTGTTTAAACTTTTCTATGTTAGCTTTTCATTATTAACATCCCGTAGGGATAGCTGAGGTTGCATATGAACTCTCTTGTAGGGTAGGTGAGGGAGGTAACCCTTAAAAAATACCTACAAATTAAATCTTTTTTCCAATCCAAAGAGACTTCTTTGGTACTTATTGTGTTTTGTTTCTTTATATATTCTATGAGGGTTTTGAAAAGTAGTTTTTGTGACGACATCGAAACACTGGCTTTGTGTTTTTGCGGATTTTTCCAGGTTGCAAAATCCTTTACTTAGAACCAATACCGACTTTAAACACCTCGAAATGGCTTGGAATAAGCATCAAGGAGACTCACACGGTGGCAAATAGAGCGATAATGGGTTGGAAACAATAAACTGTCCCCTCATTTTCTCTTGAAGAAATGATATGGTCCTTCGGGTTGCAAGAAGGTCTGAATCGAAATAAAACCGCGCTACTAATCACTGCGTTCAACTATAAAATGGACTTTCTTGTCTGCGGTACGGAAATATTGCTAACTTAATCGAATACCACGCTCATTTAATTATCGTTCTCTTCCAGATCTAGAAGAATTATTGTGTTCTCAACAATGGACTACAACAGGAATTTGTATATCAATACATGCTTGGTTTTGTAGAACCCTCATTGAATATTGACAAATCCTAATAACTATTTTTCATGAAAGCGATGTTTACGAAGATCACGTAGTTATTGTTACGCAGCGTTAAAGTTATTAGGCTTATTGCCGCTGTTAACTAAAGCTTGCCGGCTTTGCACTTTCCCTTCCATTCGAAATCACTCGCTCGATTTTATCGTGCTATAACAAGTAATTACACAATTTCCTAGTGCAATTTGGAATGAATTTGTATTGTTTTCAAGACAACAATTCGCCCGCGACCTAAGCGTTTGCGCTAAATTTTTCCAGTCAATCTTACTGCAGTCAGATAATGAATTACTTGAGTCAGAAATGCAAAACAAAAAACAAAAAAAAAACAAATGGGGATTACCGACCTCGTTTCAGAGATGAAGCGTGTGGAAAATTACTCTGATTATAAAAGAGTCAAGTCGCCGGACGCAAACGATCTTAGTAACATTATTTTTCTACCAGTGAGTCTGTTGCGTAAACAATTAACAATGTTAGCAACGTTCTCACCAAATTCAACCCTTCACAAGGCATTTGAAACCGCCGCAAGTTTCCTTTGAGTTGCCGCAACACGATTCATTTATCTTTTCTTCTGGTTACAGTGCTAACCAACTCAAGTAAATATTTTTCTCCCAGTTAAACCTCCACACATTTTTAAGTGTGATACGCCATTTACAAGCTTGGGGAATGTAGACTCCGCAGTAAGTAATGATGCAGAGATCACGATAGGCCAAAAAAAAGGCTAAAAAAAACGCCAAGCCGTACTTCATTGTACTTGCCGTTGAATTCCAACACGATCCATTTTTCTTTCAAATCCCTATGGCTAACCGAGAAGAACACTGGATTTGAAAGACAATGAGCAGAAATAGTGTTGAGACACTTAGCAGTAAAATTCGATTTTTCTTCGGGTTTTGGAAACATTTCCCCCCACAATACCCACACAACATTGAATTGAGGGGCTTGAGTATCAGAGAATTAACGCTAGGTGCAAATGAAAAAGAATTAATAATGCTTCAATATCGTAAAGTGTCATTTTCTAAACGTTACTCGACTAATTTCGTCGCCTATTGTAGAAGAATGTAAATACCGCAGTACATAATGATTTAAAAGTCGTGATAAGTTAAATACCTAGAAAACCATGTCGCATTCACCCTACCTACTGTCCATTTCCAATACAATGCATTTCATTTTAACTCCACGGGGCCAATTGATTTTCCTTTGAGTACATCGATCTCCACAGATTGTAAGTGTAATACGCCACTTAAAAACTGGGGTCAAAATATATTTCACAGTACGTAATGATTTAAAGACAACGATACTGGGGTAAAACAGCAAAAAATCGTGCCGTATCTCATTCCATTTTGTCGATTTGAATTGGATCAGGTCCCATCACTCTTTTAACTCCACATGGTTAAGCGACTCATGTGTACTGATCTTTTTTTTTTCTCCACGGTTTTTCAAGTTAAATATGCCATTTGAAGCGAAGTAAATGCAGATTCCGCAGTATTTAAACGCCACGATACGATAAATAGCCAACATGTCAAACAGTTTCAAGCCAAGATTACCATCAATTCAACTGGTAACACCATCTATTGATCTTTTAAATATCATGTTGTGTAAAATTACCCCTATTAGTTTCTCCCCAACTCAAAACAGATAAAGACAAACACTTAACTCATATTTCATCCTATTTATGTGAGCTGGAAGATTAAAGAAACGGGTGAAATAACTGACTAAAAACCTGGTGCAATTTTACGTAACAAATCACATGATAGACAAGTTAAATTTTAAATCAGGTGTAACGCACCCATGAAAAGTGATCTCGGTCCTGAATGTGTACAGCTAGCTCAAGTGTATATGAAAGATTTTTTTTTTTTTTTTTTTTTTTTTGCTCGATAAAATTTCCACACTGTACTGATAAGAATAGCAAAACAAATATTTCAATAGCGATTTTCCTTGCCGGTGTTTTAATGTACCAAAAGTGTCAAATTTCACTTCGGGTGGGGTACAAAACGGCGAGGCCAAAAACAGGGGACTTGGATTGATTATGACGTCATTTCAGGACCTAAAGCTTTGCGAAAAACAGATTTCTCCGACATTTTCTGATTCTGGGCTAATAAATTTGTTAAAAAATGGTACAAAAGTGCACTGTTTATAAGAAAATAAGAAAATGTCAGAGAAATCTGTTTTCAGCAAAGCTTTAAGTCCTGAAATGACGTCACAATCATTCCCAGTCTCCTGTTTTTGGTCTCTTGGTTTTGTACCCCACCGGAAGTGAAATTTGACGCTTTTGATACATTAAAACACCGGCAAGGAAAATCGCTATCGAAATATTTGTTTTGCTATTCTTATTAGTAAATTGTGGAAATTTTATCGAGCAAATAAAAAAAAGTATGTCATGTACACTTTAAATGATTCAAACAGACGTTACGGGCAAACTTCTTGGTTGAGAACATAGACTGCGAGCACTCTCTCTTTTGCTCGAAAATCCGAGGGGAACAACTCAAAGAATAACAAAACACAAGCGTGCGGTAGATCGTGAACGTTTTCGAGCGCGTGATATGCGAAGCTGCGACCCACAAGCGCTACTGACGGCCCGCATCCTCTCCTCCTAGCTTGCTGACCCTCACAGTCACACTTCGTTTGCTTTCTTAATTGCATTCCTGGACACGAAAACACGCGAAAGAGAGACTAATCGCAATCTATTAGGGACATCAAGATAAAAAATGCTTAGCTGCTGTCGTGGAGTCTAGGAGCCTCTAGAACAACGATCGGGTGAATGAGATGTTTTAGGACCGAAGACTTGGTTTTCACCGTGAGTCTTCTCACGAGCGTGCCTCTCTCGTTTTGATTTACTTCCAGGATACGACCAAGGGGACACTCTTTTTTATCACAAACACAATGTCATCTTTAACTTTAAAGCAATTTTCTTCTTACTTAGTAGCAATTCAACTTTCAGATACTGACTTTTAAAAACAAACTCCAACCGAATGTAATAACACTAAGCATAAGCACAGACGCACTCGTGGCGGACTTATTTTCGAAATTTATTTCGAACTCTCGGAGGTCATTACTTGTAGCCATAAATAGCGAAAGAGTACTGCAAAGTTTTGTTTCGGTCTCGGTGAGTATTTATTGCTAACTCGACCAGAGAATAAAGAAAAATATTATGTTTTGTTTCTGTCAATCCACATGAGCATTTTTTCTCTAGGAGTCCTGTCAGTTCCGATGATGAAGCTATCTTCGTCAAAGGAGACCAACGCCTCTTTACTGTACAAGCATATATTTCCGCTCTTTTGGCTTCGGGATTCAGCCGTAACGGCACAGCATTTACACCATGTCCCTTGGGAACATTTACAAATCTTTCAACTAAAGGAGCTAACGGATGCCAAAAGTGCCCACCAGGTAACCTGTAGCTCAAGTTCTTTTTGCCGGAATTCACAAAGGTGATGCGATGTGCCTCTAATATTTCAAAGTTTGTTTTTATATCTGTTTGTGTTTTAAAACTGCTGCGGAAATTGTGCTTTAATAATGTCTCGATGTTCTTTTAAGACACAAACTTTATTTATCCCAATAAACTTAATGCAAAGCTCGAACCTTTTAAGAAAAAGTTAGAGTTGTTATACTAAACAGAAATTACAGAAAATCAGAGTACAGCAGAATGGAGTAGGATATTAAATTATAGAGCGTTTTGCATAGCATAGTATTTTTTTTATGCCTGCGCCATTTCAACTCGTGGCAGCTCGCTTGCAGTTCATCGAGTTGTCTTATTTTAAACAATAACATATGCCGTTCCTCGTCAAATTATCCCGGAATTCTGAAGTTAACTATTAGAAGAGGCCATAGCTACCTTAGCATTGTCTTTATTTTTTGTTAGATGTAAAGAAAAAGGCTCTTATCTTGTCTTTTCGGTAGGAAAACTCAGTTTTGACTACCGCTTATACGGCGAAGGCAGGGATGGTCTGCACGAATCTTAGTCCAGTTCAGTTAAGCCCCAAAAATTGCAAAATCGTTCACTTTTTGATAAAAGCATGCTCGTGAAGCTTGGCAGGATAATACAATTATAGGTACTGATATTTTTTTATATAGGGCAGCGACGAATCGGTTTTCTAAGAGGATTAATGAGCGTGGCCAAACTCACATGATTCTAGCCAGCATGAAAACGAGGCTGAAATAAAACAATTGGTTTTTTTTAGTTAAAATTTAGTTTTCTTGATAAACAGTCTTTGCTAGTTATCAGAGGAGCAAATAAAACTTATTATCTTATTAAATATTTCAATAATGTGTGCCACGTGGGTCTATCACGGACTACGAGGAAACTTACGACCTATGAGAAGCAGTAAGTGGTAGAATAGTTCAGTTAAGAAAACTTTTTGGAGTAATGCAATATTGAAATTAAAAATCTGTTTTCCATATTGACAGACTTACTATTTTATATACATATAGTATTTTTTTTTATTTTTTGAGTTAAAGGGGGCACTGTTACGGTATTTGAGCGTCATTTTACATTGCCGAAATATGTTCCTGCATCAATGGAAACCCAAAAATATTGATGCAGTTCTGTTACCTCGGACTTTATCACTTCATCGAAACATTTATTGCCGCCTTGCACTTAGCATGGCAAGGATGGAATGGATCGATTGAAATTTGAAAAAAACTAGCCAGTTTTTTCAAATTCTGAAGCCATTCCTTAAAAATATTGCTGAGAAATTAATTGTGGTTTGCTCTCTGAGCCACCATTCGTTTGATATGTTTCTTTTAGTCCATTTGAGCATTTTAGGAATGAGAAAAGGTACCACGTAAAGATTTCAGCAACAAATGAAGCTCAAAACAGCAAAACACCTGTGACAGTGCTCCTTTAAGTAAAAAAAAAAAATCAAGCAAAATATATTTTTAATACTTTCGTGGAAAATCTTAGATGGGGCTGTGACGGATATATTTGTAAAAGAAATATACATTTAACTTAGCGAAAATGGCCACCACTCAGATCCCATTTATATTTTTCTCTTCCTCCAAATCTCTCTCAATTGCTTAAAACCATCATGCATGCTTTTTGGCCCCAGTCCTCCATCATCATTCAATATGGTGGCACCCATGAACAGGCAGTGTAAGTAGACTTGTACTTTAAAGAGAGGAATCTTTGTAACTTTTGACGGCTTTTCGTGTTTAAGTTAGGGTTTTTCACATTTTAGGTAAACAGTAATCATAATGATGCAATATGAAGGATTTAGCTACTTTTTGCTGCGGCAGTTCAAAGCT
>JAHPZR010035344.1:0-17500 GCA_019787425.1 Platygyra sinensis
ACATCACGCCTTATCACAGTGTAATGCAATACTTAGGATTCTTCATTTGCTTTATGATATAGATTTTACACGTCGCGAGTAGAAACAACGAAGCTCGCAAATCACCAAGTTTGAAGGATGTAGCTTTCCTGTAAGTAGCTGAACTATTTTTTTGATTTTCCATACATTTTTCTGTAATTTTGTTCTCCCGCGAACCGCGTCTAGACGCGTGTCTACTCATTCAGATTTATAGACGAATGTATGGTGAATACAATCTTCTACCTAGTATTTTAACGTTGTGATCTAGAAATTGTGTAAAATTCAATTTTGGAAGAAGTTATTTGCTATCGGATTCCCATACAAACATTGTACTTTCTGACCGCTTTGCCTACCCTTCAAGATGGCGTCTAAAACCGCGATAAGGCCTATTACGAGACAGTGCAAGCCAAGAACACTTTTAAAGCAGACCTCTGATTGAAGCAACGAAATAAAGCTAAGAAGGGTTTAGAGCTTCCCCGCGCAAACTGTAGTTTGAAATATATCGCGCTCAATGCTATTTGAAATAAAAAAGCTAAGTTATCCGCAGTCTCTGAATCAAACTCGGAACAAACCATGACATCCTTGAAGCTAGGTACGTGTTGTTTGCAACGTCCTACTTGATGTCCTTCTTGTCGTCTGACGATACGTACAGCTCGAAACACGAGGACAAACCCAAACTTTTGTCTGATAAAATTTCGTCGCGGTGGTTGAGGGTAAGGTTGTTGTTCGATTTTATATTTGAAGATGGTAAAAGTGCTACCTATGAACATAAAGAGAAAAGGTTTATCCATCAAATGGATTGCATAATCTACGATCTAAGTTTTGAAAAAATTCAGAGCACTCACCAAATGTTTGTACCATTATGTTTGGTCTTCCCTTCATTGTAAATATATGCGTAAAATTGATTGTACCTAAAGCATAATATTTATAAGCATCGAGTCTCCGTGCCAAGGAAATGCCGTTAAATTCTTATTAGTAGTTCATATGGTAAATGCTACATTGATTATTTCTGATTTTGTAATCTCTGTGCGCTACATAATAATTATGTAACCTGAGGCCGTACCTGTTCGTGAAATAAATTATTTCAGTAGAGACTGGTTTTCATAAATTATTATCAGTTAGGTCGCTTTAATCGATAAGGACGTGAAAGCAAAAATACTAATAATAAAAAAATAGAAATAAAAATAACATGCACGGTTGCTATTGCTAACATCATATTAAAACAACTATTCTGTGTCGATCGTATCTTTCACTTTGTTTGGAAAGATGACGGGCGTAGCCAGGGAAAAAGGAAAAAAACAAACAAACAAACAAAACAGACAAGGAAATGTCCATGTTTAAATTTCCTTCAATTCCTTGGTATTTTGGGTGGCAATGATATCTAAAACAACAACAAAACAAAAACAAATATTATCAAGGGTTGTGCCTCGATTTGCTTGTTATTAGCTACGGTCAAATCATATGAGAGAGATTGTAGCCATCCTTTTTTTGTGACGGTTATACCATAATGCAATAGGTCATTGCTTGATCGAGGTCCTCCGGGGCATCTTGTTTGTAAGTCGTAACGTTCGTGGTGATGATACGGAAAACTGTTTGTTGTTATGGTTGCTCGACTGTTATGATTACAGAGACTGTAACGATCCGAGCGAATGCAATAATGGAAGAGATTATATGAAGCCAGCTTGAAGATTTGTTTCTTTCGAATAGACGAACGTGAAAATTTTGAAATTTTCAAAAAAAAATCTCAAATCAAACAATATCTATTATTTATTATTCAATTCAATTCAATATACTTATTTCCACACTAAATATATATATTAAAAAGTACAGTATGTCTCCGATACGTAAGCTGGTAATCTGGTATAAAAATGAAAGTTGGTTTAAAATCCTCCTCATTGGCGACAAGAACAGGTGTTACACTGATTAGCAACCCGACAACAAGGCTAATACCGAATAAAACATAAATATATAACGGCCAACTTTGGAATGAAAAAAGATAAATTGAAAGCTTTTCAGATAAGTTTTAAAAACGGGATATAATCAACTTCCGGAGACTACGTGGAAATACACCCTTTCTTTAATTCTACCTTTTGCTTTGTTTGTTTATCGGAGGAGAAGTTTTGAGGTAATGTAAATTAATATAGCTCAATAATTTATGCAAAAGCTAATAACTTAGGAGCGAAATTGCCATTTTTGGTTTTCAGAAATTGTGAATAATTGCGGAAGCTGTTAAAAGCACTTAAATACCAAAGAGGCAGATGACTTACATTGAATAATTAAAAAAGATAGCAGTTCTTGTGTCTCTGATAACGAGGTTAGAATAACTAAGTCCGCGAATGCAAAGAATCAGTTTTTGTGTCCTACCCAGTTTAATTTTGATAGGCCGTTATCCGATCTGAATCTTATACATTTCAATAAGTTAACATCTGCTTTGAAAACACCAGGACTCATTTCCATTTGCTGACAACCTTTCAATAACGTCTGCAAGCTCCTGCCTGTCAATTGGTTGGGGTACTCCCTTGCAAACGACTTACGCTATTATACAACTGAAATTAAATTAAAAGAGACGACCACTCATTCAACATTGATGTTGATTATAAGCAAGACTGAAAAATGGATCATGAAAATGCTGATTCAGGAAAAATTTTGCGTAGAAGATTTAAGCAATCAAAGAGATGTTCTCAATTAAGTAAAGCTTTGTTTGCTTAATTTGTTTGAAAAGTTTGTTTTTATTCACAAAAATACATTAGTTTAAATACACCTGACACTTTGGTTACCAACGCAAAGCGAGAAACGCTTTAATAATGAATGAGTCACAGCAGTATATTTTATTCCGCACGTTACGGAGTTGTTAAAAGGCAGTTGCTAATTTTCCCACGGAAGTTGTAAAGACAGAATGTGTAAGTATTAAAAGCCTTAGTGTTTTTCTATACACCTATCGAATTGCAGTCCTTTTGTGGAAAAACATGGTCCTAACCGTATGTTCGCCAAAAACCTTCTCTCCATTTAATAATAAGTCGAATTTGGATAGTAAAGATATTCGTAGAATTATCTAGGGATTTCGTATTCGCATTCTCTGAGTTAAAACTAACTCGAAAATTGCTCTCTTCTGTTTGAATTTTTCTTTTTTTAGCCTGGAATATAACTCTTTCTCTGAAGAGAAGTCTGCTAATAGCTGTTTTGGTCTTCACCATTTCTTGCACTGGTGAGCAAAGATGTGTTTCATTAGACGCCCAAGAACGGGGAAATGCCAGCTATAACATAATGAAGCACAGTTACTGGAGTCGTTTCTCCTTAAGTAATGTCAGCCATCGATAGGAGAATGTTAACCTCGGTAGCTTTCCAACGACAGATATATTAGGCTAGAGAGAAAGTTGTTTTACCAGTACATGGTATGTTTCCACTTAAAATAAGAATATGAGCTTGAAATTTCTATTCTGCATTTAGAAATCGAGAGCGAATAACCTAATTGTCTCAGTAAACATCTCTAAGTCATATTACACCACTGCTCCATAATGGCAGTTAAGAATAAGTTAAAGGGAAA
Source organism: Platygyra sinensis (assembly GCA_019787425.1). Taxonomy (NCBI): domain Eukaryota; kingdom Metazoa; phylum Cnidaria; class Anthozoa; order Scleractinia; family Merulinidae; genus Platygyra; species Platygyra sinensis. Next base: position 3,563 of record JAHPZR010035344.1, read on the forward strand.
AAAATGCCAGATGGACGCTCTGAAATCTGACGATTTTAAGTCTAAAAACAGTGCTATATCTGAGCAAATCATCGACAATGACAGCAACAATAGCGATTAAAAACCCCTTCCATTTCATACCTTCTGTGTCTCTGTTTGTTTCTTTGTACAGTCGTCTTTGAGGACTGCAACCGTCCGAACATAGATGAAATCGTTCAGACATCGACATGTGTGGGTTACGAGATATCAGCCTATTCCGTTTGGACTGAGATGCAATGTCTGGATAATTGCCTTCGGCATCCGTACTGCGACAAATACATTTTCGATCGACAAGAAAACCAGACCTGCAAGCTGTTGTATACTGGTGACATCGCCAGTGCTCCTGAAGTTGTAAGACTAACTAGGATGAATGGGAAATGCGCGTCCAAGAGTGCAAAGGTAAGTGTGTAGGAAGTGAAGTTATGTCTGTAAAATTCAGTCAGAAAACTGTAAACACCAGTACAACTTTTGGAAGTTTTTTTTGTGTAGCAAAGAAAAAGTCAAGCAGGCGTGAGAACTATGAACCGCAAACACCAACACTACTGAGCAATCAGATTCAAATCAAAGTGCTCACGGTTTCTTTGACTCGCTCAGTAAGAGCTCTTCTTTTAAGATCGCGTTGACTATATCCCTGCATTCGCAAGCAACCTAACTCTCGTATGCTAGACAATGCTCAATTTACTACAATAAACTTCCTCATTTTCAACCTGTCCGGGTAAACGTTGTGCTGTGTCGCGCAAAATCGCATTGCGATTTTACTCTACAGCTCTTATAAGAAATGCGTCGATCACACTTCAAAGCTGAGTTAATAGACCAAAATTGATGTAACTATACTTGCAGTGAAGAGGAGGAAAAAAAAAGGATTGGAGAGGAAGGGGTGAGGACAGGCCAGGGGATTGCAGATCATAGGGTAGGGTATGGAAGGGTAGATCTCACAAAGTTGAGATTTTTTATTTGCTTTACCACTTAACCTAAGTATGTTTTTGAATATCAGGGCTTTCAAGACTTTCTTTTTGGAACAAAAGGATGTCAGGAGCTTCACAGAAATGATGAGTCTAATATTATGCCCCGGGATAACAATGTAAATGGAGGAAAGTAGATTGAAGATACAAATGAAACCTCAAGGCGCGATGACATTGAAAGGCATAAACTTGCCATCCTCCCTTCTAATTGAGCTAACTTAGGTTGCAATTTGCTTCCTGTTCAGCAACAATGAACAAAATAATGACTGCGAAACATTTAAAAAATGGTGTGCTTGCACCTTGCATGTCGATTGACCTATTTGAAATTTTAAGATAGTTTCTTTTCGAAATGCATTTTTAAACTAAATGAATTGTTTTTCAATGATGCCTACCCGTTTTTGTAATAGAAATACCTCAGTTAATTAGCGCTGATTAAAAATTAAGCAGCTAGTTTACATGGAAGCCTGGAATTTCTCGTTTTTTACTGTATCTTTATCTCAGCAATTATATAGTAGGGGTATTAATTGAGCCTATGCGGTAGGAGAATAAAAGATAAATTCAAAGTAGCAAGTAATGGTATCTAAAACACAGCCATACGTTAACACATTCGTCCAAATTGTGTAAGATTTACCTGATAGATATGCAGGTACTATATTAAAAACACACACATAAAGACTCCTGTTGTTCAACTGTTTGTTACAAGGTCCTCGGGTGGGGGTGAAGGGGGTGGGGGGGGGTTGGTGGGGGGTATGGGGGGCATTTACTAGACCTTCCCTGGCAATTGTGCTGAACCAGATGGTAGTTAACAACCCAGAACTGAAAGTAGCGATGTTCGAGACTCAGAACAATTGCATTTTCTACACTACAATAACATATAAAATATGTACAGTCTGTCTCCGCCCGCAGATAGCAAAGGCTAATAGCGGTGGGCGGAGCTACACGCTGTCCGTGGGTTAAACCGGTAATTATCAAGTTACAACTATGCAACAATATTAAACTGAATGGGACGACCTTAAATTAAAGGAATAAAAGAAAAAGAGGGTGACACGAGAACGAAAACAGGAGGATAGAAGTTGAAGAAGGTCTAACAAAAACTATGCATTTTTACATATAACTTATTAGGTAAACTTTGTAATTTTACACAGAAAAGTAGGCGTTTCAACATAATTATCCTCAGCCTCCATGATTAAGAATAGCAAATCATGTACATGCTTTTTAAACGCACATTTAGAGAGTTGTCGAAATTTGTCCGTGGTAGGAATTCCAGAGTTTTGCTCCAAATCTGGCAAAAGACCTTTGATTAGGCTCAGACACGAAGATTTAATATAAAAGTTGCCTGAAGAGAAGCTCCTGGTCTTGTGCGTATGTATTTTATTACCTTGAGTAAAGAGATCACTGATATTAGACGGAACAAACGTGAGACGTCATACATTAAAGAAGAAACAGTTTCAACATAGAGCATATTTATGGAGAAAATATTTGAGGTGATAAACAAAGACTCGGCGTATGCTCTGGGCTCAGAAAATACATTAAACGAAGGACACGTGCACGTTTTTGCAATACAAGGAGTTTTTGTAGATGGGTTTTAGCAGCTTGACCCCAAGCAGCTAAACCATAAGACAGGTAAGGAAATATCAAGGAACGATAGATATTTAAAAGAGTACAGAGAGGAACGAAGTGCCTAAGGCGAGGAATGACTCCAATAATTTTACAACGTATTCAATATGAAATTTCCAGCTCAAATTACTATCCAGTAAAATTCCAAGGTATTTTACATGTTCCTTGCATTCAAGAGAAGTGAAACTATGGGTGCTGTTATCATACATTTCGCTATTTACCGAATAACCCAGTTTACGCTGATAAGGATGGAAAATGACATAATTTGAATGATATTTTAACTTTCAAAGATCCTAAATGCAAATATGGCAGTTTATTATTTTCAGATCAATATCAGTATCTGACACACTGCGCACTTACCCCTTCCCTGACCCAACAGTAACACTAACTTATTAGCTTATTATAACATGTTGGGTTAGTGGAGGGATAGGTGCACAGTTGCTCAGATACTGATATTGATGTTTATTTTCACCATTCGATTCAATTTTTTGCTTGTCTTTAATTGGCCAAGAGACCGTCATATCACCGCAAATAACTGGCTACAGACAATGGTATGTTCATGCGTATACTTTCTAAATGTCACGTATGAAGTGGTGCTTATGTACTCATGGACGTATGTGAAAATGGTCATAACGCTTCCCTGTGCTGTCAGAGAGTGATTTAGATGTGAAAATAAACTTGGTGATCAAATGATAAAACAATAAAATGACCTCGGTTGTGACAAAATATCGTAATTTGTTAGTGTCTTGCAGTTCAGTTATTTGCTCCAGACTTCGGCTTGGGCAAACAATTGACCTGCTCGCCATTGACAACTCTCGATATTTTGCTTGAGATTGCTAATTATTGTAAATTCTCAGCCACATTATTAAACTCCCATATCGAGTGAAGGGACGAGTAGAGTTGGAGAAGCCAATTATTAAAATCTTCAGTTGGGCTTTCCGCTCACCAAGATAAAGATGCAAATCTTAACTAGAAATTTTGTGACATACTCCAGTTGCAGTTTTCACAAGTCGACTGAAACATGCTGGTTTTAATTATTATTCAACTTTCAACCTTTAGCCCGTCGCTTTGTAGTAGTTAGAACCACTGCATCTAACCCGAATAGGCCTTTTTTTTATGATGAAACTATGAAGTCGGGGGGAGACTCTCATACAGAAAGGACAGGTGTGCTCGTAAGGAATTTTGAAAACATCTCCTACGAGATGGGAGCATCGTTGGAAATATTTTTCAACCAATTCTTAAACAAAAAAAAAGATCTTTTGTCACATCTAGATATATATGTCTGGATTTATGAAAACGGTGCTTAAGATTTCGACCCCTATCACCCTTATTACACCTTGATTTCACTAAACTTTTAGGCCGCGCCCAAGCCAAGTAAACGAGCAAAAAATAGAAAAAGGACGGCAATTAAATGAAGATAAACGGGTAAAAGGAGTTACCTTTAAGTTTTTATAGCGTCATTTTTGGAGGTTTCTGGCTAGAAAAAAAACGCCCGCTTTCGTATCCAGACACATACATTGCATATGCCAGGGGCACCCAACGAGAATATAGTTCAAAACCACTTACACATAGCGTTGTTAAACGTGTTTTAGTATTTAAACGGTGAATGTGGGCATGTTTTTATCCCCTATAAATTTTTCATCTGTTCGGATTTCCTAGCTGAAAGTCCAGTGATCCGAAAATTATAGGGATCAAACCTTACCTGTTCGAAAATTTCAGCCAGAAAAAAGGCTCCCGAAAATTCTAGGTGACCTTTTTAGGGTAAAAATCCGTTGAAAATGGGCAATTTTACCATTTTTTAGATGTTCGAAAATCCTAGGAGAGGCAGGCAAGTAAGTAATTTTACAACAAATGTTCCGAAAATTCTAGATCTCAAATCGTCTTCCGAACAGATATTTTCCCGAAAATTGTCGTTGGGTGCCCCTGATATGCACTTCTTTTTTTGCCCGGGATCATATCACGTTTACAACCTTGCCAATCTTTGAAAGAAAGTTGATCGTGGTACGAAATAGGCCACGTTCGATATATAACATGACAGGGCAAACTTATATGTTTGGTTTTCTTCTTTGTATCCAAGTCCCCTTTAGGAATTGAGAAACAAACGAAACTTTAAAAAAAAAATACAATTTTGACCCGAAAGCCTCGGAGCCTTTCAGAATGTTCATACTCCAACGTTAACTGCTGATACGAAATATGGAAGCAACGGATTAAGCAAACACAGATGGCTATTTTTGAGAGTTCTGACGTTAGTGTGAGATGTTACGGTTATCTAAAAGTCTTAGAAAAAATAACAAAACTTAAGAAAGGAAAACGCTTCTGGATTTATTGGATGGCAAGCTTAGCCATCCAGCACAGAAATCGTCAGTTAAAGTTTTCAAACCTTCCAACTGTCTTAAGATCCCACCCAAAAAACATCAGCGGCCTCAAAATGGGTTCACGTCGTTTTATTTGGTACAGCGACCATTTTATTTTTTACGATTGACAAAAAAGTGACACGGTCATACAATTTAAAGGGACTGTTTTGTATTGAATTTAGCTGTTACGTAAGGAAACCGTAGAGTGGAATTCTGCTTATTTCAGTTTCTGAGAGTGGAACAAGATACTTGGCGTGTTTAACGATGTCTTTAGTATTTGCTTCTGAATGAGTAAATTAACGATTTCCAGACATTGTTTGAAAACTGGGAGCTTTTTCAAGGCACAGCTTGGCGAATACATGACCCTGCAGTGATCTGAAGGTTATGTCATTCGAGTGAAATCATGATTGTGACAAATAGAAATGGTTAAATGATTATATTATTATATAGCTTGCGTTTCTTCTGCAATGCTCATAGGCCAATTAAGAACCTGCAAAAGCAAAGCAAAAAGTCATATAATAAACAACTTGTTGACCTCGAAAGTTCGATCTTTACGGGAAAATATCTGAATTCGAACTTACTTTGCTATCGTACGGTCAGTTCGGCATGGTTCCTGGTTTGGAATTTTCCCGCAAGGATCTCACTATCGGTTGATAAGTAGTTAGGAACAGTTTCCCAATGGAAAGATAGTTTTAAAGCCCTGATAAAAATTGCTTCAAACTTTAATTTTGTGCAAAATGAAAGAAGAAAAAATAACAAAGCAAAAACACCTTAAGTGTTAAAACCAATTCATAGTTAAAAACATCATGTAACGAAAAAAGATAATAACTATAACGAAGATATTAAACATGTCTTGAGTTTAATATTTTTGTAGCGTGACTGATGTTGGTCCTGTCTTATTTTGTCTCATATCCATATGATATCTTTATTCCTCTCCTTTGAGACTGAATTAACTACTTTACTCTCCAAGAATAAGTAAAAATTTCGACGGAATGTGCGGTAAGCCAAATACTTTCCGGTATAAATTAAATAAAGTTAACTGATGATGATTTTTTTGACTGACTGACTTTGCCCTTAACCTTCCAGTTTCGAAATGAGGCAGAAAGCTATTTTCTATCCTGACGCATTCTGGAAAAGGGAAAAAGAAATGGCGGCTAAAGCGTGGCGTCACAATCCGAATATTTCACGGAATGAATCAACAACTACTTTTCAGTTTACAACACCTCTGATGGGTGAGTATTAATAATGGCCCAGAAATAGTCTGACAAAAGGAACTTCACGTGCGTGTGGAACACGTAAAGGTTATAAAAAACTTAAATCCGCAGTTTACCAACACTTTGGATCTGCACTGAACCAGACATTTGGCGCCGTGTGCTCGTTGCAATCAAGGGTGGACTTGAAATATTGAAGCACCATTAAAAGCAAGACGACTTCTACGAAGGCAGGAACGGTGAAACATTTGAAACTTTCTTCGACAGAATATTTGACCCCGCTGTTGAAAATCCTTCCCACCCGCTTTGCCACGTGGTGCCATCTGCAAATTTCCTACAACTAATGTACAGAGTTGCCCATAGTTTTAATAACTCGTCAATGGAAGACCTCAGGGAGATGGGGAAGAAATATTTTGACCTCACCAATCCTAACGTCAGTGACATCTTTGACCTAGTCTTGGATACCTGGTTTGGAAATCAGATAAAATTGGATGAAGTGGTTCATCGTCTAAAAACAATAATGCATCAAACTAAGGAAGATAAAGATCGACAAGAAGATAACACTTATGCCCTTGAAAGTCATTCCAAAGAATGCTTGATTTTTGTAGTAGCGCTGCTGTAAGATCCGTTCAGCAAAACGTGGCTAAAAACGTGGAAGGCATTCCATTAGACTGATTTCAATATTATGCAGGGGTATTTTCACATTTCCTATCATGTCTAGGGTACGTTGTGAGAACAAACAACGGAAGTTTGGACTTGCTTATGACCCAAAAACTCATCTTCGCCTTGAATGGGTTAAATTCTTTATTCTAGTTGTTTGAATGAGAACTTGACACTGTGTAAGAACCGAGAGGAATAATTATGCGGGGGATTTGTAATCTTGTTTTCAGGTCTTCTATGGATGAAGTCCAGAAGAGATGTGGGAACGAAATAAAGGGGAATCGAAAACTGTTGCACTGAAACATTTGTATATTTTGTTACTGATGTAAATATAGTACTCACGTACATACTGCGAAATTTTTAATGCCATTTAAATCAAATGTAAATCAGTCCCGAATATGTTAGAGGAGTAGCTAATGCCCAATTTGGAAATAATGATTTTTTTTTCCAAGACTGCCTACTGCCATGTCTGCCATGAAGAATTTTTAAGTTCAGTTAACGTGTCTTGGATTTAAGCGATGGGGCTCGTCAGATTTAAACCGGTAGATAACTAGATCCAGATATCAAATTGAAACTTATAGAACTAGATATTAAACTATACCAAGAATTTTACAACCAAATAAATTGCCATTGTTTTTTTATGATCTCTTAATGCGACTGTCCGCATCCCGTTTTAAAAGAAGTCAAGGAGAATTTTGTTTGTCGTTTATTTGTATAAATGAACCCCAGAGGTTTGCACGCGAAGGGTTTGCAATTTCTGTTGGGTCCTTTAAAGAAATTTCTTTAAGGCTCTACACAAGAGGTTGCTATTCCTAAGTAAGCGGGAGGGGGCGTGGGTAAAAATGGAATATCCCAATATGCCTTGGCTAAAGATAGAAGGGAGAGGTCATTAAAGTTTAAAGTTACTTTCAAATTGATTTTTGTTAAAAATAATGTCAAGTCATACTATGCACAAGTATTGGTTTTACACAGGTAATGATAATGACTAACTTTTCTCAGATACTGAGCATTAGGACAGACAATGGATGAAGAAATGCAGCTGAGAATCTCCCAGAAATTCACTTAATTGTAGCATGAGTGCCTTTTACGTAACGCACAAGAATGCGGTGGAGGGCACAAGGAGACTTATTTTCCCACACTCATCGAAGTGACGACCTTTCTATTTTTGTCAAATAACCAAGCACAGCTGCGAACGAGTGTACCAAAGTATTGTTCTGGAAGAATCCTACAGGATTTTGAGCAATTTCAGAGAGGTTTGAAAGCAGCTATTGAGCACTCCCCCATGCCCAGCTGCAGAGATTCCGGTCATTGCAACGGCGCACGCGCGGGGTTTCTTAGAAATATGGCTGCCAAACACTCTCAAAGGAAATGTATGGCAGAAACAAAACAAAATAAAATAGAGCAAGTTTTGGCTTACCGGGAACAAGTACCGCGATCAGGTCGAGTTCTTGAAAGTTTCAGCGGCTATTCTGATTAGTTGCTTTTCATCAATAAATGTTACTGGCCCTGCTTTTCATCGATGTTTGTTTTCGAAGCTCGGCGCATACAATGCTCTACATACGGAGGCTTGAAATTCAATATTTGTATCCCAAACAGATTTTGATCCGCCACAGCAGCTTACTATTTGGCCAATTTTCACCTTCGATGCTGATTTCTTCGCCCTGCCTCGAAAAACAGTTCAGAGTAGCGCAAATCGGTTCTACCGAAAGCAAAGATATCAAATTTCACGCGAGCGTCTCATCTGTGTTGATCAGAGAACCACACGTCCTATGCTTGAACAAAAACTGGCATTTTTCAGCAAATTCCGCCATGTTTGGTATCAAAATAAACCTAAGAAACCAAGCCTTCTATTACTGTTGAGGGTTGGGGAGACTGATGACCACTGTCCTTTCAGTCGGCGCTCAAATTACAAGTTCATGTATGTAGTTCTGAGACTGGCAGGAACTCCTTACGATACAGAGGCCCTGTTATTTGGAATTTTGTAAATAGATTAGTTAAAGTACCTCAAAGTTTTTATTCTTTTAAACAAATTTTACGTAAATATGTTAAGATTATTGACAATTTTTCATTTGATAAAGGGGCAACAGTTGTCGCTAACAGAAAGGATCATTTCGCCTATTTTTAGATTTATATTAGTCTTGTGAATACCGTATTATTTGTAAACATTAGGTCTAAGTTGTTATTGTAAATTTTATAAATTAAATGTAATTCTTAAGGTTTAGTATAGTAGGTCCACATCAGCCCTTTGGCTGCCTTTAACACAACCTACTTATCAAATAAAGTATGTATGTATGTATGTATGACCCCATGGCGTGACAAACAACTTCATTCGTTTTCCTCTGTCGTTTTATACGACACTGTCATCCGCTCAAGAAATATGGGAAGATTTTGTGATGTGGGGAGAATTATTACCCGGTTAAAATGTGGCTCGGTAAGTCTTCTGAGTATTCTTTAATTCCCCGAGACAGCAAGGAGGCAATATGGCGTCTTTGAGAAAATCCCCCATGGTTGACTAAAAACAACTTCATTCGTTCATCCCTGTCGTTTTATATGTCCCTCCCATCCGCTAAAGAAAATAGGGAAAGATTTTTTGATGTGGAGAGGATTATTACCAGCCGAAATAAAATGTGGACTGAAGGGCTATGATTACTTGTTGAAATGGAGAGGAAACATACAGAATACTTCAATTTATAACCGGCGTCGACAAACAGGTCGCGTTATCCCTATTTGCGTTAAGCCTTTACGCGTTATGCCTATTTGCGTCATGCCTTTTTGCGTTATGCCTATTTGCGTCATGCCTTTTTGCGTTATGGCTATTTGCGTGATGCCTTTTCGCGTTATCCCTATTTGCGTTATGCCTTTTCGCGTTATACCTATTTGCGTTATGCCTTTTCGCGTTATGCCTTTTTTGCGTTAAGCCTATTTGCGTTATGCTTTTTACAACTCAGTATGCCTTTCTTTATTTTGACTAGCTGCATGATACCTGAAACGGGTTTATGCCCTTTAGCTTTGGTTCGATGCATTCCCGGTTTGGAACATAGAAATCGCTTGTTGCTTTTCAAATTTGGTTTTGCATGCACAATTTGGGTAATTTGATATCAATTCCTGCTTATTGAATTTTGGCATAGATATACCTCCATAAACAGTACGTTGCGAAATTGTTAGCATTGCCATACAGGATTGGTAACTGAGACTACGTGGTCTCCTTTAAAGTACTGTGCATTAAAGTACTATACTATGATGTTGATGGAAAAGAACAACTTACTGTCTTTGCAAGTCTTGCCATCTTGCTTCACAGTCAAGCCAGTTGGACATACGCAATCGTAACCAATCGTTTTCGGCACACAAAAATGGCTGCATCCTCCATTATGTACAGCACAAGGACTTGATGCTTTAATAACACGTTTAACGTTTAGTTAGCATAAGGTACCAGGAAAATATGCATGTATGAAAAGTTGACACGGGATCTGTAACTATTAAAGAATTAAAGCCATGGACATTTTCTGTGGCTCGATTGTAGCTTTTACTTCACTTATCATAACACAACAGCGACTATAGAAGTAGAAACACAGTTAGGAGTAGTACACAAATACATCTCAGCTCTAAGGCTCCTGAATAACATTATGACTGACTTGAGGAAAATGAAATGAATTTCTTCAGATGATTCCCGTCAGTATTGCGCAGAGAATGAGCAACCTATAGTTTTGCCAACATTAAGTCTCACTCGATGGAATGCAAACCGTTGCTATTCACCTCAAAGCTTAAACGTTTTCTTTGACGACTTTAAACAGCTTCATTAATTTTTTCAGCTGTGAAGTTGTTTTGTCAAGTGATACGAGAAAGAACGAGGCATACAACTTCACATCTACAATGGCGGTTGACGTGAAACTTTGAATTCACTTCATGTATAAGGAGTTCCAAAATGAAGACATCTTCTGATTCTTTACATGAAGCAAAATAAAAAGCGATTTAAAAAAAAAAAAAAAAACTATTTCAACTGCGTGGTACGGACTGCAAAATTACCAACCGACAATTGTAGACGAAAGCAACTCTCAAGCTACTTACTTAAGTTGCATCAGTTTTGAAAATAATTAAACACACGTATGATCTAATTGCGTCACTATCATGTGTCGAAGACGTCATTCGTCCGTGCAAAAATGATCATCCGGGTAAGGGGGCGGGTCCAAAATGTGTTGAACCACTCGCGAAAAATTTCGCCCTTTATCTCTTGATTGAGACAAGGAGAGACAAAGCCGAAATTAGCAAAAAATTAGTCCTCGTTACTTTCAAACACAGCAAGAATTGAATAAATAGTCCATAAATAATATTGCAGCCTGTCGTGCCCTCTGGAAAACGTTCCCGTGTAAAATCTAATGTAGACGGTACATGTTTGTCCTAACAAGCACTTTCTTTACCGAAGGACTTTTACTCGAAACGCTAGCTTCACTATGGAGGCTAATTTACTCTTTTGGTTTCAAGTTCACAAATAATTAAGTCGTAAACAAAACTCGTCTACAAAAATGATTTACGGGTGCAAACATTTTAATACCTGGGAGTTGCCGGGCGCTGTCCTATGCTACGATGCCCATGGGTGTTCCACCGTTTGTGCTATAGCTGCAAAGCACTTTTCCACTGGTCGCATCAAGTTGGTGAACCTCATGATATGTAATCCAATCGGTAAAAACACAGGAAAGGGACGACCAACACCACTCCATAGGGGTGTAAGAGAGGTATGCGTAAAAGTATCTTTCTGTTGTTGCCATTATAGTCCACAGTTTCCACACTGCCAGATAATGCATCAACCCAAAATATACGTTAGTTTCCTTGGTCAAGTTCAATGCCTTTTAGCAGATAAAGGTGCGTTGTGACGATGGTAACTCTTTGATTTCCACTTAGAGAGGCTTTTTCAATCTTTGGTAAAGTTCCCACATCAGTCCAGATCATTAAGACCAATATGGAGCTTTTAAATTGATGACATAAACTTTTCTGCCATGCCCAGCTCTAAGAAAAAACCCGTGGATTTTAAATGAGAGACAAGACGGTGAAGGAAGCCTTAATAATTATTCCCCGCAGCGGAGGTAGCTATTTATAGCTAGCCACCAATGCGAGGTAAACCAGGGCGTAATGTGTCCAGATAATTTTGACAATCGATAAAAATTAATAAATCGACAAATATCAGGATTTCTTGTGATTATCGACTCCGATCGAGTTTGAATGATCCTCGTTTCGAATTTGATCCATCTCAGTTGACAAGAATGAAAAAAAGAAACACTAGCTATATTTAGGGGCTCAGAGACTGCGATTGCCAATCATATTTGGTAGGGAACATACAAATAAAGTTTCAAAAAGATTGTTGGGCAACTTTTCATGTTTTGACGTATCACCATAAGCAAGTTATAGGATAAACTACGCGGTTTTGGATGATCGATTTTGATCGACTTGTTACGCCCCGGGTAAATAAAATTCACTCACTTAAGCTAGTCCTCGGAGAATATTCACAAGTTTTGCTGGAATTTACTTGGGAAGCTAAGGTCTACGCTCTTTTGAGTCAATCTTTTGAATATTTCGTGTCCTCTTGCGTGGGTATAACGCTTGTTTGCTCCGCCTCGCAGCATTGTTCCGTGTCATTTCATCTCCTTTCTTAAATAGGCAGACTAGTTCTAATTCACGGCGTCGATTAGTACTGTTACGCCTACTTTCCCTAGCCCTAGTTGACCTGGCCCGCTCTCTTCTGGCCCGCTACTTCTTTGTCTGTTCATTCTTGCTCTGTGCAGTTTTATTTAACGTCCTGCTTTAGTTAAATCCTATCTTGAAAACGCTGGACCAACTTCCGCAATCGTTTGTTTACATAACAAAATGAAATGAGTTTTATTTTGCAAACAAAAGATGGCGTTCTTGTGCCCAGCTCCTATTTTTTAATTTTTTTTGAGACGCTTAAGTAAATATTAATGTTATTGCTCAAATGACGCTTAATGGTGGTATAAATAAACCGACGTTTCCGAATTACTGCCTTCTTCAGGGTGTTAAGCTGCCACGTAAACGAGATCGTTCTTTGCAGTCCTGTGCTGTTTTGAAACTGGTTGCGCGTGCCAAAATTGTTCGCGCGTGTGTCGAGACTTGACATAAACGAGAAGTCGCGATTTATCCCGCGAACAGCAAGTGTTTGGAATATGAAAATTTGGATATGTCTCAAATCGTTGGGTTGACGGACATCCTTCTTTGCTAGCTCCGATATCATGAACAGCGACACTAACGTCTTCTAGTGAATGGCCTCGGTTATTAAAGTGTACAGATACACACAAGTCACTTTTCTTGTAAAGAAAGTCCAGGCCATGCCTCCCCGATGTTGGCTGTCCCGGGGCATTTACGGCAGGAAGTACAATAGATGACGTTATCTGAAGTGCACGTGAAATGCACTGCGGTATTGATTTGTCCTCCTGGTGATGGAGTTGAGGTTGACTGGTTAATGTGAGGACTGGTACAACAGATTGTTCTTTTACAGGGGAAGGTCCCTTATTTTTGCGCTGGTTGGTTTGGAGGAAAGTCGGTATGGACTAGCAGATCCCTCAAGTTTTTGGCCCGTCTGTAATCCTTCAATGCAGTCATTGTGCTTTTCTAGCACGCTTCGCCCGCTGAAGCTCCGCTATAATGAAGCCAGTAACTTCAACCAAATATGTCAACGTGCCTGACATTGCTTGGTTTAACAATTTCTTGCATGTGTGGGTCTCAAAAAGGCAAAATTCTGCCAGCATGATTTTTAAAATACAGGTTCTCAATAGATACCCTTTATCAGGATCCAGAGCTATATCTCGGGGTGAATCCAATTCCGAGTAAATTAGATTCTTCTGGTTATTGCCGTTAAGGTCTGATACTGATATCTTATCATAAACTCGATCAGTCCAATGCAACTGAGATGCCCTCCAATGCACTGCCATTCCATTACAAATTCTGATGCCAGTAATGATAGTTGTTGCACTTCCTCCCATGTGGAATCGTTTGATGTTTAGATCTGTTTCATCACTCCAGAAGATGCCAAGCTAAAATGAACGTCTATGGCAACAGCTCTTGATAAACCTGTAACAACTGGAGTTACAGTAGAGGCGTTGTAGTCGATGG
>JAHPZR010035344.1:20000-26580 GCA_019787425.1 Platygyra sinensis
AAGGAAAAAAAAAAGCCGGTGGTTTCAGTTTCTTAACAGGCTAAAAAAGTGATAAAGGCTGCTGGTCAAGAGACTGTTATTTGATAAACTGTTGAATTTGGCCACTGTTTTGAAGACTCCTAAGCATATGGCAAATCGTCTAAGGCCAACACGTTTCAACTCTTCAACCTGATATTTCATTATATATACTAAAGGCGTCACAACTAAGACAAGACGTTCTAGTTTCCAGGAGTCTTTCAACAGACGTTGCAGCCATTGAAGAATTATTGAGAATCGTCCCGATACCAGTCGGTAGATTTTCAAACAGATCGCGTTTCCGCGTTTTCAGAGATAGTTGCTGCTCATGTTTCGAACCAGAACAGAATTGGTCACTAAAATAAAGACGCCTCGAATTCCTTGTACGTGGTCTCAGCAAAAACAAAGAAAAAAACAACAACAACAAAAACAAAAAGACAAAAAAATAAAAATTACAAGTTGGCAAGATCTGTCAAATTCCTATCTCAAAGCTGTCAACAGTCATCAATTCAACCAATCAGATCTTGATAGCAGCAGCTGGAATTACTGAACGGTCTGAACGGTATAATATCAACAGGCTCCCGTGCGCTCTCTGTTATCACCAGGCCGCTCTCGGCACTAAACCCAACCGGGAGCCTGTTCACAGTCTATATATGGGATACAAGTTTGTTGAATAGAATTAAGTTTTAAAGCTATAGTCCGGTGTTTTAAGACCTGATTCTAATACATAGGTATTATCCCAAAGTGGTTTCTATGGCAACAGTTGTTAAATTATAAATATGAAAATAACAAGACTGAAAATAAGAAACAAAAGGTAAAGAAAGTGCTCCAGTAAATTGGTCGGTCTATACTACATTAACCCCTCTTGATTACTTTGGTATGTGAGAAGCATGTCAAATGATTAGCCAGACTAGGCTTATCACGTTTTCATTTGCAAATTACTCGGCTTGGGTGATCAGATATAACTGGTACAATGTGACTACTGCGGTCAAACACAATTAAATCCATTACTACGGTCATGTTGTATACGATGGTTTTTAGTTATTGAAAATCTCAAACGTTTTTAGAGTTTGTCAACAACTTATTCCTGGGTGGTTTCCATGGCTACACTTGCTAAATGTCAAATATGAATAAATATTCAAGTTATAAGAAACTTCTTGAACATATGTTACATGGATAATTAAAGTTATTTTACATCGTTTTCGTCGATTTCATCTGAGACATCTTCCTGGACAAAGTCTTCACGTCTGTTGTCACAATCTACTAGCTTGCAGACATCCCTGCACTTCAAACCAATTGCCGGGCGGCTGCAGACAGGAAGTTGACACGACCTCGTACACGAGCAAGACAGTTGCTCTAGCACGGCTGTAGGAGCTGGGTGATCGCTCATCCAGTCAATGACAAAGTGATCCTCGTTCCAGCCAGATCCAGTGGGGGTCGGTGTCCCTTTGGTAGCTTTGAAGAATTGGCTTCCAAATGGCTGCTTGGTAAATTGCGCGAGAGGCATGCGTCACGCAGCAGTCAATAGTAAATGGTTTGAACCCAGGAGTATCAGTAGTTCGTATTGTGTGATCTTCCGGGTGAGGATAGTTCTGAAAAGAACTGTTGTTGGTGACTGGCGTTTCGAAAACCTGAGCGGAAGTCATCATCAGAATCAAGTGAATAGTTTTGTCAGTCCATGATGTTATTAGTCTGGTTCATGGAAGTGATTGGTCATTTTAATCATGGTCGTATTGGCTAAAGGTTTCGTGCAAACACCTTTTTGTAATTCTTTTGCCAGAGCTGCCCTGTTTGTTTGTGTTAACGACCGATTAAAACAGTAAAATCTCTTATCACCGCAAAGAAAGTTCTGAGCTTTTAGTGCGATGACAGGTTGTTTGAATTTCTGCCGTCATGTCGGGCATTTAATGCACCAAACTGAATTTTCTTCAATTACTAACCCTCAAACAGGCAAAGTGTCAGCAAAATCTAGCTATTCCTCCACCATGGCCTTTTTCGTGGTGTAGATGCAAACGGAGACAAACCATAAACGATAAGTAACTTTGCATGAATTTCAAAGTTTATTCCGCTGGTCATTCAGTACGCGGTTATCCTTAAAGATTTGCCAAAACCGTAAATGCGCTACCACGAGGTGCTGTGAGAACTCGTAGCTCCGTAGAACAATGCACACCTTGGCAAGACACAACTAAAACTGCCATACAAACTAAGAAAACCGTTAAAACCTAGTTTAGTGAAATGAACTGAGGTTTGAACTTGGTGGCCCACGTGGTCTCCGTTCGTAAAGGGCCACCTATGCGCATGCTCGAGATTAAATACCACTGCACATGCAGGAAACCGAGTAGTAACACTAAGATTTTTTTACTTTTACTGATATTCACTTTTAAGAATTTCGGACGATTTGTAATGAAGTCCTCAATTCCCTTGTCCAGTCATCCTAGGCCTTCCTTAAAGGCTATCCTTAGCGAGAGTACTAACGAGTGAAGAACCCTGGGAAAGCTACCAAGGCGAGCTGAAGGCTCGCGCAGAGTTCTCGGAAAGAGCCGGTGGACCCTTTCAGTTTCTCAATTTATCCCCTGTTGGTTTCCCACGATAATTGTACTTCTTCCAAACGGTGTGTTTCCTTGGACGAATTCTGTGCTTGCTGACATATAATTTGTGCCCGTGCAACGCGTTGAACAGAGGTGCAGATTGCGCAATGGAAAATAAATGTAGAGGGGAGGGGGGGACGTCCGAAGAAAATCTTGAGCTCTCAGGCTACAAATTAAATGAGTCTGTTAATGATTGATATAGTTGAATACCGAAATGGGAACAGATTTCGCACAATCTACCAGGTTTGTAGTCTCCTTCGCAGCCTTTTTTTTGGGAGCGTTGCGTGACATCCCATAAACCAGCCGCGAAGAAGACTACCAGGTTTGGAGCCAGCCTTTGCCCAGAATCCCAAGAAGGAAGGTCGAATAAGGCAAATTAACAACGTGCCGTTTATTGGTGTCAAAAGATAAAGTACTAAACACTACTTTACATCTTAAACATGATATCGATCTAAGCTTCATCTGGTTTTTGAAATTTCTATTCCATTGGTTACATGCCATGATCACAGAACATTACATTTTTAATTTTATTGCAAATAATGTCGGCTCTGTCGGAACACCAAAATAGCATCTATAAAATTCTACGGCGATCAAAGTCTCGTTTTGTTTTTCTTGAAATGTTGCAATTTCAACAAAGCCTGGCATACCGGCGGCTATGAGAATACGGTATCTGATGATAAAGTACCGAGAAGAATTACTTCCTGATCTAAGCTTTAATACCCAAGTTGAAATAGACATTATTTTTCGTGCATGCTTTCAGCTCAACAACCTAGTCTCGTTTTCTGAAATAAAACGCTTCATACGGACACAACTGTAAAGTTAAACCCTCTAAACTAAATCTCATTCACTTAAGGTATAATAGTTCGTAAACAGTAAAGACCTAACGACGCGGGAAAGGTGGTGAGGAGATTGGGGGATCTTTCAACCACCCTCCCCAAATCATGAGTAAAAGATATTGCATATACACCCGGGGATTAAACCAATTTTCACCTATACCACGTATAATAAACTGGTATTTTGCTTGGAATACAATTTCTAGCTAGTTATACTAAGTTCTTCTGATAAGAGTGCAGTTCCTAAACAACTATACGCAATGTAAAATCTACACTTCGGACTGACTGTGGACGCCTGTTAAGTTGAGTCTTCCGTAGACATTGTCAGGTCTGCCAATTGCATTATCCAGTGGTTGATAATGATCACCAGGGTCAAAATGGGGGTTACGAAAACCAACATCGGGCTGTTGTACTGGTTGTTGAAATGCGTCAATTTCCATATATTCGGGTTCGTTGCTTGTTTGCTGAAATACCGGATTGTGATGTCCCACGTCCCTCTCCGCGCCGTAGTTCTGTGTTCTAGCATTGGCGGCCGGTGGGGTGCCATAGCTGTAATTAATTAAAAAAAGGCATTGATCTTTGGCGAGTGAAAAAAAGCAACTGCTCAGTTTCCAGAACAGGATAATTTCTAAAAAAAGGCAGAATGTTAAGAAGCCATACATATATAAAGATTGTTTTCACTCGCGTGGCTCGCACACCTGCAAATGTATGGGGAAAAATGAAACGTTTACATAAGAACAAAGTTCAACTTCCACAGGATTAGTTCGGTACACCAACACCAACATGGCTGCTGTTCATGTGAAAACAATCCGTTAGAGCATTTTCTCGATACCCCATATTTTCAAGAAAGCTATAACATTAAGCATCAATCTGGACAACCTCGAAAGTACTTACGCTTGTTAATCTTTCCACGGACCACATTTTATAGAACTGAAAATGACGCCATGAAGGGCCCGTTAAAGTGGTATTATTATCAAATTTTTACCCTTGTTTTGAGTGTATCACATAGAATTCCATGAAAGGACAAAAACGCCGTTTCTCGTTTGCAAATATCTTCATTGGGTCCGTAGATATTTAAGTTTGAAAAATGATATGCAAATGAGATGACTGATGACGTCGTACATCCAACCCAATAAACAGAGTTATCCTTGCCAGTTTCCCGAGCAGATCATTGAAACTTGGTAGGCTAATAGTTCTACAAGAAACACACATACGTCTGTAAAAAAAAAAAATCCGTTCCTATGGCAACTCACTCCCCAGCCACTTGTATTTTTTGTTATGTCAGTGATTTTAAAGTGCACCTTACCCCAAAAACTTTTTTTCGCTAAAACAATAAAGCTTATTTTGTGGAGTAATTAGCCGCAAAAATTTTTCGATTTGGTTGAATCTTTGATTTTCTATGGCTCGTCAAAGTACGTGAAATTGCTGCCATTTTGGTCCACGACCGAGTTTAACGGAGAATGGGTCGAGGGCCGGATGTGCCGTCAAATCGAGAGCACGATGATTCTGAGATTCGCATATTTACTAGTTTCTGTGGGAAAGGCTGGAAAAGTTGTTCGAAAAAAATGCTAGCCAGGTGCGCTGTAGTGTGATGTCGCAACACAACAAACTTACAGGAGGTACTCCGCTTTATGCCATACCGTTTTATGGAGAGATGTCCTGAAGAGAAGAAACGTACAAAGTGATGGCTCGATTCGTGCAAAGTGATAGTCGTCTAGGAGTTCGTGATCTGTTCCATAAAGTATTTCAAACCAGATGATCTCGCTCGATGCCTGGATTTTCAGAGAGAGGAAGGGATTTTGCTGACTCAGTGACTTAAGGACGTTCGCGCCCATTGCTACTGCGCATCTCCAGTGCGCACGCTATTCATTGGCTACGCGTGTGCCACGTCATTTTCAAGCCCGCGCACGGAGTCGAAAACTCAACAAAATAGAGAGCTAATGGTCTTTGCGTTAACTTTGTGAGCGAATATTTTTGTTGGATGCTCGGTGACCCCCACTTTTTTTCGGCAGATCACTTCCTTTTCTGATTCTTTCCATTATACTAAAAAACTAAAAAAATCTGTACGTGGGAAGTTTTAATTATTTCTCATATACTATTCAAATAGGGTCGAATTGGTACATGGATACAGGTGTGCGTAACTTAGAAGTTGTATTTTTTAAGGCTAATTCTAGCTGATTTAATGGCATATGTAGCAAAGATCTATCAAATAGGCCTATATATGCTGTGTTAAACACACATAACTTAGATATGATTCTTCACTTAAATATATGCCGATAGTAATGAATCCGGGCAGAATCGCCTCAGTGGCTGGAAATCCTAGAAATGCTATGATCTGTGACACGCCCTTATCTTCAAAACGAGTTCGGTGACCCCCGATTTTTTTTTACGTTTTTCATCTAATCTTATAATTTTCTACCTGCAGTCAAAGTTTTAAAAAAATCTGTACGTGGGAAGTTTTTGGGCGCGAACGTCCTTAAGCGAGACGAATTTGGAATAACCGTCCATCGATTCATGCAGCCGTTGTTGCATCTGATCTGAGAAACAACAGCAGTCAGTCGTCACAGCCGCGGCACAGCCGACAGATAGTCTTGTATATTTGCCCACTACTAATCTTAAAACTCCATTTCTGAAGCCATACAGGTTTAATTCCTGGATATTCAGTAACACACTTTAAGGTAACATCAGCACCAATATCTTCAAGAACAAGATCTTTGAGTCTTGACAACCTTCTAACTCACTTTAAGATGATAATAACAACAATAACATTCGCTGATGTTTTGAAGGGAAGCGACGCTACAATTTCCACACTCGCAGGAAAAGAACACAAACATTGTGTCATGGGATAATCATTTTGGTCTACGTTGAACGAGTGAAGTTAAAATAATTTGAGAAAGTTAACGCACTTGACTTTTATTTATACGAAAGTATGTTAATGCGAGATGGAAGAATGCGCGAATTTAGTAAATATACGCACCACACGCTACTGAGTCTCTTTGACTTCTGCATATCATTGCGTTCGGGTCTGTCCATCAGAGCTCGTTCGAGTTCTTTGTCAGCATCCACCTCATTTGTCTATCCATTCTTCGTTGGCCAAAGAGTTTTCAGCATATAAATCAGCTCGGCTGTCATCATTTAACATTC
>JAHPZR010035348.1:0-26332 GCA_019787425.1 Platygyra sinensis
CAAGGCTAAGTTATAACTAATATATGCAAAAAACGTGCGATTGCAAGTCTAAGACAAAAGGATGACGTAATGCAGAAAGAGTTAGAAAATTATTGCGTCTAAAACAAAAGGATTACATGATGCCGAAAGAACTAGAAAATTATGTTCAAAAAACTCTAATGAATGCAATTGTCTCCTGTTCCCCAAAGGCATCTGACTAGCAATCAGGGGATTCCAGGTTCGGAAGATGTCGCCATTTTTTTTCCCAAAAAAAAAAATTCAAGGTCAGATGCCCAAATCTTACTATCGATAGGTTGTCGTTATTTTAATATGAGAGGAAAACGAACAGAAAGATTCAAAAAATCATAAAAAGTCGTCGCCCCGTGCTTGCCTTGGGTAAAATCAAGCCAGAACCGGAAAACACCTCAAGGACTTAGAGGACTAAAAGACGGGGTTTGGTTTCTCAGGCCTCGACTTCGGCTGATACCTTAACTCGAAAAAGTAAGTTATATGTAGCGCTCATTTTAAAGATGGCCCCGTGGGTCCTAAGCAATAACGGCATCTGACTCGAATTCAGGGGATTCAGTTTCAAATCTGGGCGGGGTTGCGCATTTTTTTTTGCCAAAAAAAAAAAAATTGACGGTCAGAGCGAAGTCTCTACATTGATCTGTTGCCCGTTATGTTCAATAAACGAAAAGGAAACAAAAAAGATTAAAAAATGAATAAAAGTCGTCTCGCCGCTTTGCCTTGGTTAAAATCTAAGAAGAAGGACAGCACAGCTCAAGGAACGTAAAGGACTAAAAAACTGGTGGTTTTTCAGCCTTCGGCTTTAGGCTTATAACCTCTTAACCGAAAAAGGAGTATTATAATTTTCCCGCTTCTCGAGGCATAGGAGTCTGCATTACATACGATCGAGGTTCATATCGGGACCATAGCAAATTTGTGAGTAGCGAATAAGCACCCATATCATTCACTGGAAAGATCGTGTTTACATCATGAACACTCTCAAGACTCTCTCCAGGGACATTATCCGCACGCACCATCAGTACCCTCCGGGACAGTATTGGCGCCAACAGCACTTTCCATATTCAAATTCGTAACGGCTTCACTTTCAACAGAACTTTCCATCATCGAAACTTCGAAATTAAACGGCTAGGACGAAGCGATGCCACTTATAATTTCGAAGCAAAAAGTGGCCAAAAGGCCTGTTACAATCTGACAAAACCAGGAAACAAGAAACAAACCTCAAATGCGCTAACGATCCAAAAATCACGGAGCTCTCGAAAACACGCCTAATCACAGCTCCAAACCGCCCTTATCCATTAGGCCACTAGGCCATCTTGAAAAGACGTGTTATTATATACTCCTTTGTCGAGGAAAGAATATCAGACGAACCCGAAGGCTAAGAAACCACCTTTTTTTAGTCGTTAAGTTCCTAGAGCTGTTTTCCGTTCTTCTTAGATTTTACCAAGGCAAAGCGGCGGAGACAACTTTTATTCATTTTTTGAATCTTTCTGTTTTGTTTTGCGTGTTATTGAAAATAACGACAAAAGATCATATGGAGAGTTTCATGTCTTTTAATCTGACCGCCATTTCTTGTTTGAAAAAAGAACTATGCGCGACCCCGCCAGGATTCGAACCTGGAATCCCCTGATTCGTAGTAGATGCCTTATCCATTGGGCCACGGGGCCATCATGAAAAGTATGCGTTTTTATGTACTCCTTATTCATGGTAAGGGTTATCAGCCGAAGCCCTAGGCTGAGAAACCACTACGTTTTAGTCCTTTAAGTTCCTTGAGCTGTTTTCCGTTCTTCTTAGACTTTACCAGAGCAAAGCGGCGGAGACGACTTTTATTCATTTTTTCAATCTTTCTGTTTTTTTTTTTTTGCGTGTTATTGAAAATAACGACAAAAGATCATATGGAGAGTTTCATGTCTTTAATCTGACCGCCATTTCTTGTTTGGAAAAAAAAACTTTGCGCGACCCCGCCAGGATTCGAACCTGGAATCCCCTGATTCGTAGTAGATGCCTTATCCATTGGGCCACGGGGCATCTGAAAAGTATGCGTTTTTATATACTCCTTTTCAGTAGGGTTATCAGCCGAAGCCGAAGGCTGAGAAACCACCTATCTTTTTTAGTCCTTAAGTTCCTTGAGCTGTTTTCCGTTCTTCTTAGATTTTACCGAGGCAAAGCGGCGGAGACGACTTTAATGATTTTTTTGAATCTTTCTGTTTCTTTTTCGTATATATTGAAAATAACGACAACCTATATGTAGAGACTTCGCATCTGACCGTCAATTCTTTTTTGTTGAAAAAAAATTTGCGCGACCCCGCCGAGATTCGAACCTGGAATCCCCTGATTCGTAGTCAGATGCCTTTCCATTGGGCACACGGGCCATCTTGAAGAGAAGGTTATTATATACTACTTTTGTCGAGATAAGGGTATCAGCCGAAGCGAAGGCTGAGAAACCACCCTTCTTTTAGTCCTCTAATTTCCGTTCTTCTTAGATTTTACCAGGGAAAGCGGCGGAGACAACTTTTATTTCATTTTTTGAATCTTTCTGTTTGTTTTGCGTGTTATTGAAAATAACGACAAAAGATCATATGGAGAGTTCATGTCTTTAATCTGACCGCCATTTCTTGTTTGAAAAAAAAATTATGCCGACCCCGCCAGGATTCGAACCTGGAATCCCCTGATTCGTAGAGATGCCTTATCCATTGGGCCACGGGGCCATGTTGAGAAAAGGAGCGTTATTATATACTACTTTTCTCGAGATAGGGTTATCATCGAAGCCGAAGGCTGAGAAACAACCCTTCTTTTAGTCCTCTAAGTTCCTTGAGGTGTTTTCGTCTTCTTAGATTTACCAAGGCAAAGCGACGGCGACGGCTTTAATGATTTTTTGACTCTTTCTGTTTCTTTTTCGTAATATCGAAAATAACGGACAACTATCATGTAGAGATTTCGCACTGACCTTTAATTTTTTTTTTTTTGGAAAAAAATTGCGCGATCCCGCAGGTTTCGACCTGGAATCCCTGATTCGTAGTCAGACTCCTTATCCATTGGGCACGAGGCCATCTTGAAAAGCACGTGTTTTTATATACTCCTTTGTCGAGAAAGAGTAATCAGACGAACCCGAAGGCCAAGAAAACACCTTTTTTTAGTCCGTTATGTCCTAGAGCCGTTTCTGTTTTTCTTAGATTTACCGAGGCAAAGCGGCGGAGACGACTTTCATTCATTTTTTAAATTTTTCTGTTCCTTTTTCGTGTTATTGAAAATATAGACAGCCGATCATGTAGAGACTTCGCATCTGACCGTCAATTTTTTTTTTTGGAAAAAAAGTTGCGCGATCCCGCCAGGTTTCGAACCTGGAATCCCCTGATTCGTAGTCATATGCCTTATCCATTGGGCCACGGGGCCATCTTGAAAAGTACGTGTTATTATATACTCCTTTGTCGAGGAAAGAGTACACTCTTTTTTTTTTAATAAGAACAAACTTGATAAGAACATTGAGGCTGAAATCGCTCGAAAAATAAGAAGAATGTAAGAACAATCTGAGGCTGAAATTTTTTTCACCAAACAAACAGACCGCGACGACAGTGTGAAGCCAACGTTTCTTTTCAAAATTCAGGGTCTTTACTATACAGTCTTCCAGATATATTCATCACTCTTAAACTTCATTATCACACTTTTCGTGTGTAAACAGTAACAGATTACATGTATGAGTATAAACACTGACCACTACATGTACTGATAAGTACAGGTTCTTTGTCCATCACTGTATGATGCATGTGAAAGGTATGGTTTAGGTACCCTGCAGGTCAGGGTCCCTACAGTGAAGTACTGTACAGTACGGTATAACCACATCTGGAGCCATTAGAGAACACAGAATTTTAAGAACAAAATAGGAACATTTTGAGGCTGAGATGGCCGAAAAAATAAGAACATTGAGCCTGAGCTAAATGTTACTGGTTCTTAATAAAAAAAAAAAGAGTGTAATCAGACGAACCCGAAGGCTAAGAAACCACCTTTTTTTAGTCCGTTAAGTTCTTAGAGCTGTTTTCCGTTCTTCTTAGATTTTACTAAGGCAAAGCGGCGGAGACGACTTTTATTCATTTTTTGAATCTTTCTGTTTCTTTTGCGTGTTATTGAAAATAACGACAACCGATCATATGGAGAGTTTCATGTCTTTAATCTGACCGCCATTTCTTGTTTGAGAAAAAAAAACTATGCGCGATCCCGCCAGGATTCGAACCTGGAATCCCCTGATTCGTAGTCAGATGCCTTATCCATTGTGCCACGGGGCCATCTTGAAATGTATGTGTTTTTATATACTCCTTATTCATGGTAAGGGTTATCAGCCGAAGCCGAAGGCTGAGAAACCACCTATGTTTTAGTCCTTTAAGTTCCTTGAGCTGTTTTCCGTTCTTCTTAGATTTTACCAAGGCAAAGCGGCGGAGACGACTTTTATTCATTTTTTCAATCTTTCTGTTGTTTTTTTGCGTGTTATTGAAAACAACGACAACCGATCATATGGAGAGTTTCATGTCTTTAATCTGACCGCCATTTCCTGTTTGAGAAAAAAAACTATGCGCGACCCCGCCAGGACTCGAACCTGGAATCCCCTGATTCGTAGTCAGATGCCTTATCCATTGGGCCACGGGGCCATCTTGAAGAGGAGCGTTATTATATACTCCTCTTTGGAGGTAAGGGTTATCAGCCGAAGCCGAAGGCTGAGAAACCACCTATTTTTTAGTCCTTGAGCTCCTTGAGCTGTTTCCCGTTCATCTTAGATTTTACCAAGCAAAGCGGCGGAGACGACATTTATTCAGTTTTTGAATCTTTCTTTTTCTTTTTCGTGTTATTAAAAATAACGAAAACCGTTCATGTAGAGACTTCGCATCTGACCGTCAATTGTTTTTTTGGAAAAAAAAATTGCGCGACTCCGCCAGGAGTCGAACCTGGGATCCCCTGATTCGTAGTCAGATGCCTTATCCATTGGGCCACGGGGCCATCTTGAAATGTATGTGTTTTTATATACTCTTTATTCATGGTAAGGGTTATCAGCCGAAGACGAAGGCCGAGAAACCACCTCTGTTTTAGTCCTTTAAGTGCCTTGAGCTGTTTTCCGTTCTTCTTAGATTTTACCAAGGCAAAGCGGCGGAGACAACTTTTATTCATTTTTTCAATCTTTCTGTGTTTTTTTTGCGTGTTATTGAAAATAACAACAACCGATCATATGGAGAGTTTCATGTCTTTAATCTGACCGCCATTTCCTGTTTGAGAAAAAAAACTATGCGCGACCCCGCCAGGACTCGAACCTGGAATCCCCTGATTCGTAGTCAGATGCCTTATCCATTGGGCCACGGGGCCATCTTGAAAAGTATATACTCCTTGCTCGAGGTAAGGGTTATCAGCCGAAGCCGAAGGCTGAGATACCACCCATTTTTTAATTCCTTAAGTTCCTTGAGCTGTTTTCCGTTCTTCTTAGATTTTAGCAAGCAAAGCGGCAGGGACGACATTTATTCAGTTTTTGAATCTTTCTTTTCTTTTTCGTGTTTTTGAAAATAACGAAAACCGTTCATGTAGAGACTTCGCATCTGACCGTCAATTGTTTTTTTGGAAAAAAAAAACATTGCGCGACCCCGCCAGGATTCGAACCTGGAAACCCCCGATTCGTAGTCAGATGCCTTATCCATTGGGCGACGGGGCCATCTTGAATTGTATGTGTTTTTATATACTCCTTATTCATGGTAAGGGTTATCAGCCGAAGACGAAGGCTGAGAAACCACCTATGTTTTTAGTCCTTTAAGTTCCTTGAGCTGTTTTCCGTTCTTCTTAGATTTTACCAAGGCAAAGCGGCGGAGACGACTTTTATTCATTTTTTCAATCTTTCTGTGTTTCTTTTTGCGTGTTATTGAAAATAACGACAACCGATCATATGGAGAGTTTCATGCGTTTAATATGACCGCCATTTCCTGTTTGAGAAAAAAAAAACTATGCGCGACCCCGCCAGGACTCGAACCTGGAATCCCCTGATTCGTAGTCAGATGCCTTATCCATTGGGCCACGTGGCCATCTTGAAAAGTATATACTCCTTGCTCGAGGTAAGGGTTATCAGCCGAAGCCGAAGGCTGAGATACCACCCATTTTTTAATTCCTTAAGTTCCTTGAGCTGTTTTCCGTTCTTCTTAGATTTTAGCAAGCAAAGCGGCAGAGACGACATTTATTCAGTTTTTGAATCTTTCTTTTTCTCTTTCGTGTTTTTGAAAATAACGAAAACCGTTCATGTAGAGACTTCGCATCTGACCGTCAATTGATTTTTTGGAAAAAAAAAACATTGCCCGACCCCGCCAGGATTCGAACCTGGAATCCCCTGATTCGTAGTCAGATGCCTTATCCATTGGGCCACGGGGCCATATTGAAATGTATGTGTTTTTATATACTCCTTATTCATGGTAAGGGTTATCAGCCGAAGACGAAGGCTGAGAAACCACCTATGTTTTTAGTCCTTTAAGTTCCTTGAGCTGTTTTCCGTTCTTCTTAGATTTTACCAAGGCAAAGCGGCGGAGACAACTTTTATTCATTTTGTCAATCTTTCTGTGTTTTTTTTGCGTGTTATTGAAAATAACGACAACCGATCATATGGAGAGTTTCATGTCTTTAATCTGACCGCCATTTCCTGTTTGAGAAAAAAAACTATGCGCGACCCCGCCAGGACTCGAACCTGGAATCCCCTGATTCGTAGTCAGATGCTTTATCCATTGGGCCACGGGGCCACCTTGAAAAGTATATACTCCTTGCTCGAGGTAAGGGTTATCAGCCGAAGCCGAAGGCTGAGATACCACCCATTTTTTAATTGCTTAAGTTCCTTGAGCAAAGCGGCAGAGACGACATTTATTCAATTTTTGAATCTTTCTTTTTCTTTTTCGTGTTATTGAAAATAACGAAAACCGTTCATGTATAGACTTCGCATCTGACCGTCAATTGTTTTTTTGGAAAAAAAAATTGCGCGACCCCGCCAGGATTCGAACCTGGAATCCCCTGATTCGTAGTCAGATGCCTTATCCATTGGGCCACGGGGCCATCTTGAAAAGTACGTGTTTTTATATACTCTTTATTCATGGTAAGGGTTATCAGCCGAAGACGAAGGCCGAGAAACCACCTATGTTTTAGTCCTTTAAGTTCCTTGAGCTGTTTTCCGTTCTTCTTAGATTTTACCAAGGCAAAGCGGCGCAGACGACTTTTATTCATTTTTTCAATCTTTCTGTGTTTTTTTTTGCGTGTTATTGAAAATAACGACAACCGATCATATGGAGAGTTTCATGTCTTTAATCTGACCGCCATTTCCTGTTTGAGAAAAAAAAACTATGCGCGACCCCGCCAGGACTCGAACCTGGAATCCCCTGATTCGTAGTCAGATGCCTTATCCATTGGGCCACGGGGCCATCTTGAAAAGTACGTGTTATTATATACTCCTTTGTCGAAGAAAGAGTAATCAGACGAACCCGAAGGCTAAGAAACCACCTTTTTTCCTAGAGCTCTTTTCCGTTCTTCTTAGATTTTACCAAGGCAAAGCGGCGGAGACAACTTTTATTCATTTTTTCAATCTTTCTGTTTCTTTTGCGTGTTATTGAAAATAACGACAACCGATCATATGGAGAGTTTTATGTCTTTAATCTGATCGCCATTTCTTTTTTGAGTAAAAAAACTATGCGCGACCCCGCCAGGACTCGAACCTGGAATCCCCTGATTCGTAGTCAGATGCCTTATCTATTGGGCCACGGGGTCATCTTGACAGGTGTGTGTTATTATGTACTCCTTATTCATGCATGGTTAGTGTTATCAGCCGAAGCCAAAAGCTGAGAAACCACCTATCTTTTAGTTTTTTAAGTTCCTTGAGCTGTTTTCCGTTCTTCTTAGATTTTTCCAAGGCAAAGCGGCGGAGACGACTTTCATTCATTTTTTTAAATTTTTCTGTTTCTTTTTCGTGTTATTGAAAATATAGACAGCCGATCATGTAGAGACTTCGCATCTGACCGTCAATTTTTTTTTTGAAAAAAAAAATTGCGCGATCCCGCCAGGTTTCGAACCTGGAATCGCCTGATTCGTAGTCATATGCCTTATCCATTGGGCCAAGGGGCCATCTAGAATATAGAGAGTAATTATATACTCCTATTAAATTAAGTTCCCAGATTTGCACTTTTGATATTTTTGTGTTTGAGAACAGCATCCTCTCAGGTCTGTAATAAAAAAGGCTTCAAACACAACATTTTGAAAGAAACATGGCCTCATACTCTTTTTGTCTCAAGACGTGGCAAGGCCAAAACGAAACACTCTCTTAAATCGGTTTGCTTCATCGTGTATAAGCGTCTTTTAGGTGCACCGCTTTAGACCTTTTTCCAAAATGTTCTCAGGCTCTGCTATTATCAAGTGGAATTGTGTTTGATCCAAGGCGGTCCTTCTTTACCCCATTAACTGTTTTGTTTGGCCTTAATTCCGATCCAGCACCAAGTCAAAGGGGGCCATACCGTCTTTGGAGCAAATCAGTTCGGTAGTTGCCATAAACTGCTGCACACATTTTTCTTGTTGTAAAAATTTAATGAAGCAGATTTCTTTTTCATACTGATAACCAAAAAAAGATCAAGGATTTCAGAAAACTGGCTTGGCTTGTGACTGCCGTTTTTTGCGTAAATGAAAGAAAACACCGCCGGTTAATTTGAGCGTATTGAAGACCAACCAAGCTCATCAAAATCATTCAGGCCATATGGGTTTGTTCTCAATTACCCATCAGTCTTTTGTTTCTCTGTTCTTTGTTTATGAATAGCGCCAAACATCTATTCAATCACAGGCCATTAGGCACATACATTTTTATAAAAGCCACTACGCTATTCTTTCAGTCAGAGAAAGCTCCTGCACTCCAATAGCGTCCTTTAGCAGTCTTATTCGTTCTTTATTGAAATCATGGAAACTGCTCTACAACCAGAAGTTCTAATGTTTCCAATAACGTCGTTTCCACACATTTTGAACACCAAACCAGAGCTGCAGCAGTGTTTTCTGCTCGATTTTGAGATCCGACCAGGCTGGATTGTTTACAACCCAAACGTTGTGACTGTTCTCTCTTGCAACCAGATGTTCCAGCCCGTGTACGAGTTGAATTCAATTTGGAACCCGGACAAACAAGTGTTCAAAATCAGATGCAATGACGATCTGGAAGAACTGAAGAAGATGCTGGCCAAGCCGATAGTATTCTGCACGACAAGACGACAAGAATGCGAAGGAATTATCAACGGTTTTGACACTGACTTTGTTCTTTTGCTGGATCCAAGCGACCATCTAATTGCGAAGCAGATTGACAATATTGTTAATCGCGTTGAAGAGCGACTAATCTCTGGTCAAAAGTTTTGCTTAAAAGTCAACTTCTCAGATCTGTTAGACACACTGACGCTGGGCAAGTTTAAAAAACTGGTTCATTGGTTGAACAGTGAATTTCACATCACCAATCATTGCAGGCCGAATCACTTTTTACAAATGAATGTATGTTTTTTTTGGTGTGCCATGCTTCCAGTTTTTCTCATGGCTTCGCTTCCTTATCGAATCGCAAGGCGAGTTTGTGTTCGCGATGAAGAAATACATTTGCTTGTAAAATTTAAATTAGAATTTTGTCCAGACACTGTGCTCGTTTTACACTTCTTTTCAGTTGATCATCCTATGCCCGGGAGATATCACACCAATGAAAAACTATACATTGAACGCGACTGTTCCTCCGAAGAACTAGAAGCGCTTGTGTGCTTTAAGCCTCCGGACAACATCGAGATTAACAGAAGTAAGATACTTTTCAAAACGAAGGAAATAAAAGCAAAGGTAGCAACCATTCTGGAAGAGAGGAAAAAGAAAAAGAATAAAACGTGCTAATTGTTGTGGAGTATCATCCTTTTAAATGCTTATTAGTTGTAAATCCGGTGTCATTGTATCCACTCACCCCAAACGAATGTCAAATTATGCAGTTACACTGGGTCATAAATAGGGCTTTTTTCGACCGCTGTATTACATCGACTTTTGACTCCGCGGTTTGTGGTGTTTGCCATTTTTTGAGCGTTTATACCCTGGGATTACTGAGGGTTCCAAACTACAACCCTCTTTTCATAATCCATGGACCTAACTCAACAGCTATAAAAAAGCAGGTTTCTCAAAGGGATTGCGGACACCTGATTTACATTGCACCTTTTGTGATTAAAAATATAAAGTAAATCCTGTAGTCAGAGCGCAATAAAAATATTCTAAAAACAATTCACTTAAACATAGAAAAGTGGATTATTCCGTTGGGCTTTATGGACCTTAATCAGCTACTTAATCAGCCATCGTAACAAAATTCATTCTAAGCTACTTTAAATTTGAGACAATGGCTTTGGATTAGCTAACATGTATGGCATTATTTAAGCCCCTCGGGGTCCTAATGGACTTGAAAACATTCACCTTTTTACTGTGGCTGATGCGGTTTGGTTGAGCCGAACGAAACATTCCTCTTGTTTTAAAAAAAAATTCTTGCGTTCCGAGAGCAGGAAATTATTTTACAATGTAAATCAGGTGTCCGTAATCCCTTTGAGAAACTTCAGTGCTTTTTTGATAGCTGTTGAGTTAGGTCCATGGATTATGAAAAGAGGGTTGTAGTTTGGAACCCTCAGTAATCCCAGGGTATAAACGCTCAAAAAATGGCAAACACCACAAACCGCGGGTCAAAAGTCGATGTAATACAGCGGTCGAAAAAATGCCCTATTTATGACCCAGTGTAACTGCATAATTTGACATTCGTTTGGGGTGAGTGGATGCAATGACACCGGATTTACAACTAATAAGCATTTAAAAGGATGATACTCCACAACAATTAGCACGTTTTATTCTTTTTCTTTTTCCTCTCTTCCAGAATGGTTGCTACCTTTGCTTTTATTTCCTTCGTTTTGAAAAGTATCTTACTTCTGTTAATCTCGATGTTGTCCGGAGGCTTAAAGCACACAAGCGCTTCTAGTTCTTCGGAGGAACAGTCGCGTTCAATGTATAGTTTTTCATTGGTGTGATATCTCCCGGGCATAGGATGATCAACTGAAAAGAAGTGTAAAACGAGCACAGTGTCTGGACAAAATTCTAATTTAAATTTTACAAGCAAATGTATTTCTTCATCGCGAACACAAACTCGCCTTGCAATTCGATAAGGAAGCGAAGCCATGAGAAAAACTGGAAGCATGGCACACCAAAAAAAACAGACATTCATTTTTAAAAAGTGATTCGGCCTGCAATGATTGGTGATGTGAAATTCACTGTTCAACCAATGAACCAGTTTTTTAAATTTGCCCAGCGTCAGTCTCTCTAGCAGATTTGAAAAGTTGACTTTTAAGCAAAACTTTTGGCCAGAGGTTAGTCGCTCTTCAACGCGATTAACAATATTGTAAACCTGCTTCGCAATTGATGGTCGCTTGGATCCAGCAAAAGAACAAAGTCAGTGTCAAAACCGTTGATAATTGCTTCGCATTCTTGTCGTCTTGTCGTGCAGAATACTATCGGCTTGGCCAGCATCTTCTTCAGTTCTTCCAGATCGTCGTTGCATCTGATTTTGAACACTTGTTTGTCCGGGTTCCAAATTGAATTCAACTCGTACACGGGCTGGAACATCTGGTTGCAAGAGAGAACAGTCACAACGTTTGGGTTGTAAACAATCCAGCCTGGTCGGATCTCAAAATCGAGCAGAAAACACTTCTGCAGCTCTGGTTTGGTGTTCAAAATGTGTGGAAACGACGTTATTGGAAACATTAGAACTTCTGGTTGTAGAGCAGTTTCCATGATTTCAATAAAGAACGAATAAGACTGCTAAAGGACGCTATTGGAGTGCAGGAGCTTTCTCTGACTGAAAGAATAGCGTAGTGGCTTTTATAAAAATGTATGTGCCTAATGGACTGTGATTGAATAGATGTTTGGCGCTATTCATAAACAAAGAACAGAGAAACAAAACTGGGACTGATGGGTAATTGAGAACAAACCCATATGGCCTGAATGATTTTGATGAGCTTGGTTGGTCTTCAATACGCTCAAATTAACCGGCGGTGTTTTCTTTCATTTACGCAAAAAACGGCAGTCACAAGCCAAGCCAGTTTTCTGAAATCCTTGATCTTTTTTTGGTTATCAGTATGAAAAAGAAATCTGCTTCATTAAATTTTTACAACAAGAAAAATGTGTGCAGCAGTTTATGGCAACTACCGAACTGATTTGCTCCAAAGACGGTATGGCCCCCTTTGACTTGGTGCTGGATCGGAATTAAGGCCAAACAAAACAGTTAATGGGGTAAAGAAGGACCGCCTTGGATCAAACACAATTCCACTTGATAATAGCAGAGCCTGAGAACATTTTGGAAAAAGGTCTAAAGCGGTGCACCTAAAAGACGCTTATACACGATGAAGCAAACCGATTTAAGAGAGTGTTTCGTTTTGGCCTTGCCACGTCTTGAGACAAAAAGAGTATGAGGCCATGTTTCTTTCAAAATGTTGTGTTTGAAGCCTTTTTTATTACAGACCTGAGAGGATGCTGTTCTCAAACACAAAAATATCAAAAGTGCAAATCTGGGAACTTAATTTAATAGGAGTATATAATTACTCTCTATATTCTAGATGGCCCCTTGGCCCAATGGATAAGGCATATGACTACGAATCAGGCGATTCCAGGTTCGAAACCTGGCGGGATCGCGCAATTTTTTTTTTCAAAAAAAAATTGACGGTCAGATGCGAAGTCTCTACATGATCGGCTGTCTATATTTTCAATAACACGAAAAAGAAACAGAAAAATTTAAAAAAATGAATGAAAGTCGTCTCCGCCGCTTTGCCTTGGAAAAATCTAAGAAGAACGGAAAACAGCTCAAGGAACTTAAAAAACTAAAAGATAGGTGGTTTCTCAGCTTTTGGCTTCGGCTGATAACACTAACCATGCATGAATAAGGAGTACATAATAACACACACCTGTCAAGATGACCCCGTGGCCCAATAGATAAGGCATCTGACTACGAATCAGGGGATTCCAGGTTCGAGTCCTGGCGGGGTCGCGCATAGTTTTTTTACTCAAAAAAGAAATGGCGATCAGATTAAAGACATAAAACTCTCCATATGATCGGTTGTCGTTATTTTCAATAACACGCAAAAGAAACAGAAAGATTGAAAAAATGAATAAAAGTTGTCTCCGCCGCTTTGCCTTGGTAAAATCTAAGAAGAACGGAAAAGAGCTCTAGGAAAAAAGGTGGTTTCTTAGCCTTCGGGTTCGTCTGATTACTCTTTCTTCGACAAAGGAGTATATAATAACACGTACTTTTCAAGATGGCCCCGTGGCCCAATGGATAAGGCATCTGACTACGAATCAGGGGATTCCAGGTTCGAGTCCTGGCGGGGTCGCGCATAGTTTTTTTTTCTCAAACAGGAAATGGCGGTCAGATTAAAGACATGAAACTCTCCATATGATCGGTTGTCGTTATTTTCAATAACACGCAAAAAAAAACACAGAAAGATTGAAAAAATGAATAAAAGTCGTCTGCGCCGCTTTGCCTTGGTAAAATCTAAGAAGAACGGAAAACAGCTCAAGGAACTTAAAGGACTAAAACATAGGTGGTTTCTCGGCCTTCGTCTTCGGCTGATAACCCTTACCATGAATAAAGAGTATATAAAAACACGTACTTTTCAAGATGGCCCCGTGGCCCAATGGATAAGGCATCTGACTACGAATCAGGGGATTCCAGGTTCGAATCCTGGCGGGGTCGCGCAATTTTTTTTTCCAAAAAAACAATTGACGGTCAGATGCGAAGTCTATACATGAACGGTTTTCGTTATTTTCAATAACACGAAAAAGAAAAAGAAAGATTCAAAAATTGAATAAATGTCGTCTCTGCCGCTTTGCTCAAGGAACTTAAGCAATTAAAAAATGGGTGGTATCTCAGCCTTCGGCTTCGGCTGATAACCCTTACCTCGAGCAAGGAGTATATACTTTTCAAGGTGGCCCCGTGGCCCAATGGATAAAGCATCTGACTACGAATCAGGGGATTCCAGGTTCGAGTCCTGGCGGGGTCGCGCATAGTTTTTTTTCTCAAACAGGAAATGGCGGTCAGATTAAAGACATGAAACTCTCCATATGATCGGTTGTCGTTATTTTCAATAACACGCAAAAAAAACACAGAAAGATTGACAAAATGAATAAAAGTTGTCTCCGCCGCTTTGCCTTGGTAAAATCTAAGAAGAACGGAAAACAGCTCAAGGAACTTAAAGGACTAAAAACATAGGTGGTTTCTCAGCCTTCGTCTTCGGCTGATAACCCTTACCATGAATAAGGAGTATATAAAAACACATACATTTCAATATGGCCCCGTGGCCCAATGGATAAGGCATCTGACTACGAATCAGGGGATTCCAGGTTCGAATCCTGGCGGGGTCGGGCAATGTTTTTTTTTTCCAAAAAATCAATTGACGGTCAGATGCGAAGTCTCTACATGAACGGTTTTCGTTATTTTCAAAAACACGAAAGAGAAAAAGAAAGATTCAAAAACTGAATAAATGTCGTCTCTGCCGCTTTGCTTGCTAAAATCTAAGAAGAACGGAAAACAGCTCAAGGAACTTAAGGAATTAAAAAATGGGTGGTATCTCAGCCTTCGGCTTCGGCTGATAACCCTTACCTCGAGCAAGGAGTATATACTTTTCAAGATGGCCACGTGGCCCAATGGATAAGGCATCTGACTACGAATCAGGGGATTCCAGGTTCGAGTCCTGGCGGGGTCGCGCATAGTTTTTTTTTTCTCAAACAGGAAATGGCGGTCATATTAAACGCATGAAACTCTCCATATGATCGGTTGTCGTTATTTTCAATAACACGCAAAAAGAAACACAGAAAGATTGAAAAAATGAATAAAAGTCGTCTCCGCCGCTTTGCCTTGGTAAAATCTAAGAAGAACGGAAAACAGCTCAAGGAACTTAAAGGACTAAAAACATAGGTGGTTTCTCAGCCTTCGTCTTCGGCTGATAACCCTTACCATGAATAAGGAGTATATAAAAACACATACAATTCAAGATGGCCCCGTCGCCCAATGGATAAGGCATCTGACTACGAATCGGGGGTTTCCAGGTTCGAATCCTGGCGGGGTCGCGCAATGTTTTTTTTTTCCAAAAAACAATTGACGGTCAGATGCGAAGTCTCTACATGAACGGTTTTCGTTATTTTCAAAAACACGAAAAAGAAAAGAAAGATTCAAAAACTGAATAAATGTCGTCCCTGCCGCTTTGCTTGCTAAAATCTAAGAAGAACGGAAAACAGCTCAAGGAACTTAAGGAATTAAAAAATGGGTGGTATCTCAGCCTTCGGCTTCGGCTGATAACCCTTACCTCGAGCAAGGAGTATATACTTTTCAAGATGGCCCCGTGGCCCAATGGATAAGGCATCTGACTACGAATCAGGGGATTCCAGGTTCGAGTCCTGGCGGGGTCGCGCATAGTTTTTTTTCTCAAACAGGAAATGGCGGTCAGATTAAAGACATGAAACTCTCCATATGATCGGTTGTTGTTATTTTCAATAACACGCAAAAAAAACACAGAAAGATTGAAAAAATGAATAAAAGTTGTCTCCGCCGCTTTGCCTTGGTAAAATCTAAGAAGAACGGAAAACAGCTCAAGGCACTTAAAGGACTAAAACAGAGGTGGTTTCTCGGCCTTCGTCTTCGGCTGATAACCCTTACCATGAATAAAGAGTATATAAAAACACATACATTTCAAGATGGCCCCGTGGCCCAATGGATAAGGCATCTGACTACGAATCAGGGGATCCCAGGTTCGACTCCTGGCGGAGTCGCGCAATTTTTTTTTCCAAAAAAACAATTGACGGTCAGATGCGAAGTCTCTACATGAACGGTTTTCGTTATTTTTAATAACACGAAAAAGAAAAAGAAAGATTCAAAAACTGAATAAATGTCGTCTCCGCCGCTTTGCTTGGTAAAATCTAAGATGAACGGGAAACAGCTCAAGGAGCTCAAGGACTAAAAAATAGGTGGTTTCTCAGCCTTCGGCTTCGGCTGATAACCCTTACCTCCAAAGAGGAGTATATAATAACGCTCCTCTTCAAGATGGCCCCGTGGCCCAATGGATAAGGCATCTGACTACGAATCAGGGGATTCCAGGTTCGAGTCCTGGCGGGGTCGCGCATAGTTTTTTTTCTCAAACAGGAAATGGCGGTCAGATTAAAGACATGAAACTCTCCATATGATCGGTTGTCGTTGTTTTCAATAACACGCAAAAAAACAACAGAAAGATTGAAAAAATGAATAAAAGTCGTCTCCGCCGCTTTGCCTTGGTAAAATCTAAGAAGAACGGAAAACAGCTCAAGGAACTTAAAGGACTAAAACATAGGTGGTTTCTCAGCCTTCGGCTTCGGCTGATAACCCTTACCATGAATAAGGAGTATATAAAAACACATACATTTCAAGATGGCCCCGTGGCACAATGGATAAGGCATCTGACTACGAATCAGGGGATTCCAGGTTCGAATCCTGGCGGGATCGCGCATAGTTTTTTTTTTCTCAAACAAGAAATGGCGGTCAGATTAAAGACATGAAACTCTCCATATGATCGGTTGTCGTTATTTTCAATAACACGCAAAAGAAACAGAAAGATTCAAAAAATGAATAAAAGTCGTCTCCGCCGCTTTGCCTTAGTAAAATCTAAGAAGAACGGAAAACAGCTCTAAGAACTTAACGGACTAAAAAAAGGTGGTTTCTTAGCCTTCGGGTTCGTCTGATTACACTCTTTTTTTTTTTATTAAGAACCAGTAACATTTAGCTCAGGCTCAATGTTCTTATTTTTTCGGCCATCTCAGCCTCAAAATGTTCCTATTTTGTTCTTAAAATTCTGTGTTCTCTAATGGCTCCAGATGTGGTTATACCGTACTGTACAGTACTTCACTGTAGGGACCCTGACCTGCAGGGTACCTAAACCATACCTTTCACATGCATCATACAGTGATGGACAAAGAACCTGTACTTATCAGTACATGTAGTGGTCAGTGTTTATACTCATACATGTAATCTGTTACTGTTTACACACGAAAAGTGTGATAATGAAGTTTAAGAGTGATGAATATATCTGGAAGACTGTATAGTAAAGACCCTGAATTTTGAAAAGAAACGTTGGCTTCACACTGTCGTCGCGGTCTGTTTGTTTGGTGAAAAAAATTTCAGCCTCAGATTGTTCTTACATTCTTCTTATTTTTCGAGCGATTTCAGCCTCAATGTTCTTATCAAGTTTGTTCTTATTAAAAAAAAAAGAGTGTACTCTTTCCTCGACAAAGGAGTATATAATAACACGTACTTTTCAAGATGGCCCCGTGGCCCAATGGATAAGGCATATGACTACGAATCAGGGGATTCCAGGTTCGAAACCTGGCGGGATCGCGCAACTTTTTTTCCAAAAAAAAAAATTGACGGTCAGATGCGAAGTCTCTACATGATCGGCTGTCTATATTTTCAATAACACGAAAAAGGAACAGAAAAATTTAAAAAATGAATGAAAGTCGTCTCCGCCGCTTTGCCTTGGAAAAATCTAAGAAGAACGGAAAACAGCTCAAGGAACTTAAAAAACTAAAAGATAGGTGGTTTCTCAATCAACGTCGTTATAAATAGTGTGATGTTTCCACAAATTTTATATGATATTGGTCTATATTCCTGACACTTTCTGCATGTCCCATCACATCTCTTAAACGAGAATTGTGACATATCAATTTTTTTTTCGAAACAGGAAAGTTTAAAAAAAAAATCATCGGTAAGTTTTAATATCTGAGCAATCACCTTAAGAACTTACTCGTTCGTTACACTCATAAATATAACGTCGTGAAAGGTAACGCTCGATTAATGAAATTGCTAGGAATTATTTGTTCACCTTATACTAAATCACAATATTAAGGTTTGCTAGCGTTTAGGACTCTATAGCTAAGACCATCTAACGTTTTACAGACTTGAACGTGATGCCAGTTTGAAATGACTGCTCTTATTAATGCATCGCAACAAGTGAATAGCAAGCGTTTAGATACTCGTTAATAATTAATAAGCCCATTGACCCATCAAATATGGTATTTCTGGCGTTTAGTTGTATACGAATTAGTCGCAAATATCTCTGCGGCACTGGAGCAGGTGCGACTGGAACTAGTGCGGTCGAAGTGCATTATAGGTAGTCAAGTAGGGCTATATAAGAGATTTCTAGCTCTTGAGATAGTTACTCTAGGCCGACACCTCGTTTGACCATTGATATTCTTAAGTTCATCTTTTTCCACTGACCTTTTCCCGATCATGGAGGAAGCCGATGTCGTTAGAACTGTCAAGTTGTAAATTACTAAGAACAACAAGACTCTGCTAGCTTCTATGAAGTCGATACTGGAAAGTTCCTTAACAGATCTTAAAGTGTCTATACCGCCAACAGGGTTTTTATAGTTATGGTAGCTCTATACTGTGTAAAAAGGTATTCTAAGAAAAAAATTGGATTCTGAGATTTTAGCGCCCTAAGATATCGCCTTAAAGTTCCCGCTTCAGCCACGCCCAATGAAGTTGACCGTGAGTCAGTGCAGAATAGAGCCTGGGTTTCTGAATGGGTCGTGACGTCAAGTCAGGAATCACGCGATTCTTCTAGTTTAGGTCATTGTTGTTTCAGTAGTGGTGAGGAGTTTTCCTCGCCAAAAAACAAACAAATTGAAGTTTGCGAAGCAATGCGGTCGTCAAGCAAGCAAAATAAAAGCATAAAGCTTCGAGATATTCCTGAAGTGACGTCATTCGTCACCAATCTAACCTTCCGCGGTCATCTTCATTGGGCGTGGCCAAGGCGGGAAATTTAAAGCTTGATTTTATGCCAAAAAGCATCGGAATTCACTTCTTTGGGTTTGAAGACATTTTTAGATGTTATAGAGATGATGAAAACCTAAAATAACTTTTTGGCGGTATAGACACTTTAAGCAATCTCACGCGGACACTCCCGATTCTCATCTCAAAGAGATGACAATCGAGCCGCATCGATTAAAAAAAAAAAAAAAAAAAAGGGAACGGGGACCAGTATAGGTTTAATCTTAAAGTCGGCGACGCTGTTAAAGAAGCAAAAGAAGCCTGCTCACCCAAACAGCTCGACAAAGACCACGCTTCCTTTGAGGAAGGTGAGAACCTTTTGTCAGAGAGATAAAAGCACATTCTTTTATCCAGCAAGTCCGAATTTGGATGGTATTTAATACGGGAGTATAAACGCAATGATCTTGCTGAAGATTCTATTAACGAGAAAAAGATTATTCGAGCGGAAGCCAGAGTACGTACCCAAGCCAAGCAAAAATCGGCTAGCAACAAGACAAGTTTAGCCAGCAATAGAAGAGAGCTTTCCGTACTATCACAAGTTGAGAACGCCACTTCCAGGCAATTTTACAGTAACAGTACAAGACCCATTCCAACCATTTAGACAAGGACTCCGACCAAATTGGGTTCCTGCTTTGCCTGTAACAATCCAGGACATTAGGGGGCACAGTGTCCCCTCAGTTCGTCCAAGTTTCAGCCTGCTCAGTGACAAGCCGCCGTTCAACACGATCGAGGGCAAGTTGAAGGTGTTGTCAATTCCACTATTGCTTCTAATGGTCTAAGTGACGATTGCAATGATATATAATAATCATAAATACTTTATTTATACAGGATAGCATGAAGGGTAGCAAGGAGTTTTTACATTCAAATCACTTAGATGTCGTAATTGAATGTAAGTCACTGTTAAATTATGAGTTTACCTCAGGTCAACCGAATACTCCTTCGGTGCGTGGTGGTCTCGCTTTATACGTTATGACGAGTGGGTAAAATAAGACTCAATTTTAAGCGTTGTACTTGATGGTTATAAAATTCCATACGTAGCTCTCCTACCTCCCGAAGTTATTTCCAGCAATATTTTCTGCGCTGAACGATACTTATATCGCCTCAGAGGCTATTTCTCATTTGTTAAGAACTAAGCCTGTTGATGAGATTTTGGATCACCAGCCTGACATAGTTAACCCACTTTCCACCGGTTTTGGCGCAAGGAGAGATTGATCATTGATCTGAGGCATATGAATTTGTATGTCTATAAAGGGAACTTTAGATGTGAAGACATTTCTGTAGCCATTCAGATCTTCTCTAAAAGGTTTTATCTTTTCAAGTTCGACCTTAAGTTTGGATATACTCAGGTACATTTTTTCCGGAGCACCGCAGGAAGATTTATCCTCCTTTGGGATATTGGCGGATAGTGTAGTAAAATATTTTCAGTTCACCAAACTACTTAAGCCTATTTTGACTTCATGGAAGTCCAAGGAAATTCCTATGACTATTTTTCTTGACTATGGTTTAGGGAGTGGCGTTTGTATCGTCAAGGCTAAAATCAACAGCTTTAGAGTTCACGTTGATTTGACTAGGTATGATTTTCTAATTAACGAAGGCAAATCTCATTGGGAGCCCAGCACTGTATTTGATACTAATCGAAGTTTTATCTCGGTTACTTAAAATCGGATTTCTAAACTAAAGAATAGTATTAAGCTCATACGTAAGATTAATTGAAAGATGGTCAAAGTTTAAGATCTTGCCTCTGTGGTAGGCCAAGTCATTTCGCTACGTACGGTGAAGGAAGCTAGGCTAGGATTATGACACGTTTTATGTATGCCGTTGTTAATCAGAAACTTTCATGGAATTTTGCTGTTTAATTAACGAAGAAAGCTTGTGATGAATTAACATTTTGGGACGGGAATGTCGACGCCCTTAATTTTCATTCCTCTTGGGCACCTTTGCAACCCTCTGCTAAGTTTTTCTATTCTGACGCACTCGATCACGCCTGTAGTTCTTTCATCGATAATGACCACATCAAAATTGGAGTCTGGCAGAAAGTTCTAAAAGCTCAACTTGGATTGAGCTTAGGAACATGAACTTAGCGCTATCTGCCTTCGCTCTCGAGCTTCATAGCAAATAAGTTGCTTCGTTTCTGACAACATTAGTGTGGTCAGCATTGTTTATAATGGGAATAAAGTTACAGAACTTCAGTCCCTATTTTTAATGTTTGCGACCGTCATGGTATTTCTCTTGAAATAAAGTGGATTCCTAGAAGTTTTAATAATAAGGCTGATCTTTTTAATAAGAGCCATTGATTTTGACGAATACACCATACATGGCGATGTGTTCCACATGGGGACCCCACACAGTGGATAGGTTTGCCTGCAGCTATTACGCAAAGGTTTCGCGTTGTAATTAATGCTTTTAACAGCCTCGCACGGAAGCTGTAGACGCTTTCACCGAAAACTGGGACGGACAAAATAACAGGATTTTTCCTCCGGTCTCACAAATTAGTAGGGGTATTGTTTATGCTGGAGCATGTAAGGCTGTAGAAACTCTTGTCGTTTCTATGTGGAGGTTATCATATTTCTGGTTGTTTTTATTTGAAGATGATATGGCAAGCACTGGAATGCGTTTGTGCGGGATTGGGTGACACTTCATAAGTTTAAGAATCTTTTTATTGAAGGTAAAGCCAAGAATCACATTTTTGGTTCAAAGGATTTCTTTTAGTGTTGTGACCCTGCGTCAGACGTTTTTCCACAACTGAGAGTGGCTGTTGTTCACAATGTAACAATCGTTAGGGTCATTAGAACCCACTCAGACTAGAGAAGTCTTTTGACACTTCGGTCTATTAACGCTTCGTTTGTGACCGAGTTCACGGTGTTTGATCACTTTAGTGATTGAAAGTCTTTCCTTTATTTAAAAGCTGTTTTTTTTTTTCGCCGGCTTATTGCGCTTACGTGCTAGAAAAGAAACGTGTAATTTGTGATGTTCATAACGCATCACAAGTTGGGTGAGAAGTAAAAAAACAAAAAGGTGAATCGCAAATTCTTATTGCTTGTTTTTCTTTCTGTCTCTGATTGTTCTCCCCTTCCTTCTTATTGAAAACCTACCTTACAAAATAAGATACCAACCCCCACTCCAGTGAATTTATTTTCCGACCATTAGCTAAGACTAAAACCATTAGTTAAAACAAGTTGATTCAAAAGAATAAGCCTATTTCCTATACAACATTTAAAGATCAGTTAGCAGAAATCCTACAGAATGTAGTTCCGGATCCCTCTGTTTCTGGAACTCACTCCTTTCGGTCAGGTGGAGTCTCTAGGGGCCGGCCAACGGCGGGGTTAGTTATTTGTTTTTCCAGAGACACGGATGGAAGAGTGCCTCTTCACGACTTTTAGTTTCGAAGTCTTTGAGGCTGTAGTTCATTTTCCTGTTCATCAAGTCCTATACTTTTTCTTTTAGGTTGTAGTATAACGTATCCTTATAGTTACTGGTGCTCGGACAAAACCACAAAAATAAACCTTATGCATTTTTTGCTCATGTTCTGTATTGCGTGGTGGAGCTGAAATATGGAATTTCTGCCGTTTGAGTGTATACGAATTAGCCGGAAATGAAATATTTCTGCGGCACTGGAGCAGGGACGACTGGAGCAAGTCCAGTCAAAGTACATCATGGGTTGTCAAGCAGGGCTATATAAGAGATTTGTAGCTCGTGGGCTAGTCATTCTAGGCCCACACCTCGTTTGACCTTCGATATTTTGTTTTGAGTAGGTGGAAAACGCGGGGCCGGCATCCCAGGCTACGGGGTCCCGGGGTGTGGAAAACACGGGGTCTAGTGGAAAACACGGGGTCTGGTGGAAAACAGCGGGGGGGGGGGGGGTAGAAAATACGGGGCGTGGAAAACACGGGGTGTCAGTGGAAAACATGGGATCAAAGTGAAAAAACACGGGGGAACCATTATTTCGCCCAACAGTGAATTTTTCTCATCAAGTTGAGAAGTCAAAATTTTGCTATTTCTAATTGCAATAAAAATCATTTGGCGTAAAACGCGTTTTTAGTTCGAGCAATCAGTGCAAAAATTATTTACTAAAAATCTACTCGCAGAACATTAACTTTTTG
The DNA here is from genome assembly GCA_019787425.1 of Platygyra sinensis. Taxonomy (NCBI): domain Eukaryota; kingdom Metazoa; phylum Cnidaria; class Anthozoa; order Scleractinia; family Merulinidae; genus Platygyra; species Platygyra sinensis. The sequence goes on from JAHPZR010035348.1 coordinate 22,966, forward strand.
AATACTATTTAAAACCTCTCTGTGTAGTTCATTTCTCTAGGTGACCCCCACGGGAAACCGCCAAGCATTCTTGAGAAATTTCATGTCAAACCTCGTAAGAATGCTTCATGCGTGTGTAAGACCAGGTTCAAACGTCGAACTTTTCATGTACCGAACGTAATGTTACTATCAAGTACATGAGAAGTTCAAGGTATGAATCATACTGCCGAAATAATTTATTCGGGTCGACCCAAATAGGTATTAGGCTCGGTGCATGAAAAGTTCGACCTTTGAACCGGACCTTTAGCTTACTGTGTTTTCAACTGACGCGAAACGTCCGTTTCATTGAATTTTTTTTTTTTATTTAAACATATTTTCTATTGTTTGCCCCAAAAGCGCCTAAGCTTATCAAGGGGGCTTACAATAATACAATAATCAGGCTAAAAAAAAACAGAAAATATGTATAACTTCAAGTTCAATTTTCTTTCTGGGGATCAGCTAAAGAGCTTACATCTCGATAAGATCTTCTTACCTTTGTTAAAAATATTACTATGCTATAAGGTTTTTTTGGTAACTAAATTTTTGCTATTATTGCTCGAGTGTTGTGCAGAAGTCATCTTAAACATCTCGAGAGAAAGAAAACCATTTAAATGCCAGCATGCCGTGCAATGGTTTTCTTTTGCATGGGGCGTTTATTTCAATTTTCGCAGTGACTTGTGTAGATCGTTTTTAACCTTTAAAAAAGTGTGAAATACTACAGATTGTTTTGCTTGGTATCTTTAACCGTGAAAGCTGACAGTTGCCCTATTTGCTCGATTAAAAGCCGGTTACCTGAAGCGTGTAATGACAACAAAAATTACCATAGAATATAAGAAATAAACAACTAACATATGCCTGGCCCAGCCGGGTCGAATTTGAAACAAAAGCTAAAGTGGGTTTAAATGGTTATTAATCGAGAAACTGCAGTGACCATGTTGAAACACCATTTCCAATTTGTTTTCAAATAAAAGAAATCTCCGCACAGTACTATAGTTCCTTCTATTAATATCCGCCCGTGTAAGCTACTCCATGCAAGTTAGGAATGCGAAATTTCCTTTTCGGTGTCTACTTACACACGAGTTTGTAAATTAATGTCCTAGTGAAATCAAAATGTTATTCCCTTTACATTATACTTTTAACATAAATTGTCTATTCAACACTGTATTTCCACAGCTAATTTAGTTGCTTTGGGGCGCCTACTCAATTAGTTTCATAAGCTATCTAGGTGTCCCAAATTCCTCACAATGCGCAAGATGATTTAGTTTTATCAACTGGGTTGATAATGTAAATTGACCACCGTAAAGAGATTCGGAAGCTAACGTTTCGAACGTTATAGGCCTCCGTTGGATTCGCTCCGACGAAGGACTAATGCCAAATTATCTAGTCTTGTTATATTAGTACTCCCACCGACGCAGCACCACAGTTTCTTTTTATAGAAACTTACATCCTTTCCTCATAATCAACCTTGTATTAAAACTGTTTGTGTTCCCCTCTATCCCTTTTTTTTTCTCTCTTTAACACTTCATTTCTTGATCGAAATTGTAAAAAAATTGATTAGCACTATTTATCATGTTCTATTTAACAAATTGACGTCAGTTTTTTATGCGTCTGTCCTGTTATTGATCATTAATTTCGTCATAACATTGTCAAAATAGCTGTGGATCCACGAGGCGATAGCCGAGTGGATCCGCAGACTACTTTGACAATGTTTTGACGAAATTAATTGTCAATAACAGGACAGACGCATTAAAAACTGACATCAATTTGTTTTTTACGATAACAAATTGTCGAATTGCCCGCTCTCGCTCGCTGACGCGTGGCATGAATTTCAAATTCATGTGTCTGTCCGCATATGGACAATAAAATTTAACCAATGAGTGCGCGTGAATTTCTGCAGTTATTGTAAAAATGTAAGTTGTATATTTATACGTATTTTATTTTTTTCTAACACCACTGAAAAATTAGTTTGTGAGAGTTTAGATTACAATTGAATTGAACTGAATGAACTATCGACTGCGACCTCACTAGCGATAAATAAATGAGACTAATGAGCTCCAGGTTTAGAATTACTTCTAAGGGACCGGTCATTCTTTATGGCCTGGTGGGGCGGAGAAGGCTTTTTATGGGGATCATTGGAACTTTAAGGGGGGATCTGTCATAGCTGAGCGCCCCGTAATTATATTTTGTCGGCACATATATCAAACAAGACTTGCAGACTGAGACGTCTCGCGACAAAAATTATTATTCAAAAAGGTGAAACAGCGCTACTTGCTGCATCTAATTTTATTATCATAAACACCTCATCTTCCGTAACACTTCTTCAATATGGAGTGTTTACACTACAAATGAACGGTGAAGCAGCTTGGAGATTGAGAGAAATCTATTGGCCGCCTCAAAAAGTGTTTGAACTGTTCCAAACCAGCATCATGCCTCTCGGCTACAGGCTGACTGAATCTTCCCGTGATCGGGTTGGACGGACAATCGGCGAAAACATAAGGAGATTTAAACGAAGGATGGAAACGATAACCGATGGAAAAAAAAGAAAACAATTCCGATCAGAGACGTGGATTAATATTACGATCAATCCCGAAGAGATCGAGCAGTCGCCAAACGTTACAATAGCGCAACTGATCTAGACTACATTAGCTTCATACAATCTTTAAGATCGTTAGTCTTTGCGATCAAAAGTCGCCGGTGATCGAAATACGCTTGTAATTCGAAATGAACTGGAAATTTCTTAAAGTAAAGTAAAATTAGGTAAATTAAAAAGTATAAAAGTGAAGTAAGACATATGAACTCCAGCAGGTCGGGCATGTCTAAAATCTACTAACAAAACCAAGGTCGATCGTTTATTTGTGTTTGTTTGTGTTCGGTAATCGAGCAAAATCGAATATTTTATTTACTGTGATTGATCTTGATCGTTTGATAATCAAACATTCTACTGAACTCGATAATCGACCGTTAGGCACCCGAACGATTGGTGTTAGCTTGGGCTCGATTACCGAACAATTTGATTGGATTTGCCGGGATCAAATCGACTACCAGAACATCGATCGCCATGTTAGCTAGTGTTTGGGTTCTCTTAGGACGTAACGAAAGAGAAAACTTGTCTATTCAAACAAAGTAAGAAACAAAAGCGGTTTGTGCTAAACGAAACAAAGGGAGTAACAATAGCGCACTGGTTTCGTTGTTTAGTTTGCCGCCTCCATCAGGCTAATGAGCATTGCCGTGCGTTCATAGCAACCAATGAATAAGCTTCTTTTGGGTGCTATGAATAATAACAAGCGTTATAACAGACCTTTCCAACTGCAAGTAAATGTCCCGAGAACAATAGGCATTCTTCGCGATG